>JBAFWW010012764.1:9409-22293 GCA_036873685.1 Agapornis canus
GGGGCGCGCCCGTCCCGCCGCGGGAGCTGCGGTTCCTCGGTTCCGGTTGTCTGCCCAGAAGGGTGCAGAAAGGACAGAAAAGCTGTTTTGATAGAGGCTTGGTCACACATGCGGTGCAGGAGCGCTACTGGCTCCTCCGGTGCTGAAATCAATGGCTGCCCCGCGCAGCAGGGCAGCTGCCTCACGTGGACATACCTTCGTTCTTGCTGCCCGCCCTTCTCTCAGTAGAAGTCCCTCTGGGTGCCCTTGGCTCAGCCTGGGGGAGGCCGGACCAGCAGAGTGCCAGGCTCTACCCTCAGCGACCGCCTTCTGTGCAGGATGAGCTCCACGGGAGACAAGCTCCACATGGTGTGAGCGCAGAGCTGCAGCTCAGCTGCTGGTTCAGGTGCTCTCAGCGAGCACCCACACCTCTGTGCGCACAGCGCCAGAGCTCCATGGCCACTTGTTCCATGTCTCCCACTGTGTGACAGGCTGCAGGGTACTGCAGCCACCATGGCAGCGTTGGAGGCTAATGGTGTCCAGCACCCTCAGAAACAGGAGCTGCTGAACAGGCCTTTACTGGAGAACAACTCTGCTAAAGGGCTTAGCAGCAGTCGCACGGCTCTCTGGCAGAGGAATGAGACGAGTAACAAGATGCCTAACAAGGCAGGAGATGGTGGCTCAGGTGGATGTGTCCTACAAACTGAGTCTCGTCATGGAGTCCCTAGCTGGATCACAGCAGCCCAAGTTAAAACTAGCACACCAATCTTGATGAAAATTGGCACACTATGCTGCAGTTACACCTCTGGTATTAGCATAGTCACTTTTGTGTGGGTGAACGTTTAATTTCCCATGAGAAACATTTCTTTTGTTACTGTCAGGTTTTTGTTCTACATCAAGCTTGTAATACCATTAGTGCAAACAGCATTTTAAACTGTCTGCTCTACTAGCAAGCTATCATCTGAGACCAAATTGGGCTAACGTCTGTAGTTGGTAGCACTGCTGCCTTCCCCCAAAGTGTGCTCACCCAGTTACCCTTGGGCTGTGCAGAGGCAGGGAGGGAAGGAGCCCACAGCTCAGCTCCCCTAAGGAACACAGGCTGTGGGTAGGCAGGGCTAATGGAATGGCTGCTGCCTTGTTGTACCTGATGATGCCTAGATCAGAAACCAAAGTCAAAGCTGGACAGCTGGCTCCAGTGGCACATCCAGCTGCAGATTCTGGTTTGGCCAGGCACTGAGACAATGAGAAAAAGGCAGTGATGGTGAAAATCAAGGCACTGATTTCCCCACACTCAGTGAGGAAGTTGGACCCCTCACAGGGTATATGGCATGAATAAAATGGGAAAGAACAAAGACAGACAATAGTCACAGTTTTGTTTCCATTTATTAATGCTGCCAACTAAAACCTATATGTCCATTCAAGTAGGCCCTGGATACAGATTTTAAAGGAACTCAACGAATTTTACTAAAAAATCACTAAACATCTGATTATTTTCCCATTTGGGTCATACAGACTGTACATATGCTGTGTTGATTTTGGCCACCAATGGTTATTTAAACTGCCTCCACCACCCTCTTCTTCAGGGTTCTCAGTTTCATTTCTCATTTGCTCCCGTCTTTGAGCAATTCAGGTTCACATATCTCAAGGTTTAGACCACTACTGTAAGGCAAGTGTAATGTAAGTACCACTCATAAATATGGTATCCTTAGAGGAGACAGCAACAAAACAACAATCATGAGCAGGATCTTATATGTAAAGGCAGTAATTAAGCAATCATAATGCATTTCAGAGTACAATATATTAGCAACATTTTCATAAATACATCTTTTCAATATCTCACCATCAGTAATAAAATATAACATTTTGTTATTACTAAGAATGTAAGTATGGTACTAGCACCCTACTAGTTTGAAAAAAACCCAAACATATGTTTACTGAGGAGTAACTTCCCCCCCAACCCTTCTCCAGCAGCCACACTCTCTCCCTTGAGATGTGGATATTTTACTAAAGCACAGCTCTGAGATTTACTAATTATTTTTAACATCAAACAGTATTAATCAGCACAGATGGCATTAGCTTTTGCACACAAGGCACAATAAATCCAGGTTCACAAATTAACTCCTCATCAATACGGTACGCTCACTCACAGGTATGTTGCAAAGCTACAGAACAGAACAGCAGTTATGTTCTTTCAGAGTGTTCTTTTTCACACTTCTGTTCTGGAGTTGATAACATAGACCAGATTTCATTCTCAGATGACCTAACATTTATAGTCTGCGAAGGAATTGCCAGGTGGGGAAAAGAGGGTATGTGAGATTCAATCCTAAGAAGCCCTTCACCAATTACATATTCAAATCACCTCAGAAAAACTAGAACTGCTAACTTCAGATTCTGTACTGGGCTGGCCATGGGGAAATGTAATTCTATGGGTCTTGTCACTGCAGTTTCTTGGAAGATTTACTTACAACACTTCCTTAAAAACAAAAAATAAAATATCATTTACCTCATTTGTAATATTTTAAATTAACCCTTATCCTAAATTCTTTGCCAGAAGTTCTGGTCTCTGGACAACAGCCCCTTCTAAAACTGATACCCGTAATCTGAAAAATGTCTAATTGAATGTCAGGTTTTGGCAATATTTTCCCACAAATGTCTAGAGGGACCTAGACATCTAATTCTGGGTTGTTGGGAACATTTATCCCCTTCTGAATTTGGATGTGGATCCTGCCTGCATCCCGGTTCTACAGCAGTCTGAGGCTCACACAGGCATGCATCATCCACCTCTGCTCTAGTTTCCATGGAGAGGATTTCCACCACAATCCTCTTGTGTTCAGCTAGTGTTGCCTTACCTTATGCATTTCTTTTCCAATACTTGTTAGGTAGAATTTTAATTTTAATTATTCTCATGTAAGCCCAAAGCAGCTCCATTTAATTTAAATGGAATTATCCTGGATTTACTCTGTGATAACTTTGATCAGAATCTGATCTCTTTTATGTTTGTGGACAGACCTGGTTAGATATTTCACATACAAAACACTGGTCTGTCTCATAATGAAGGTGTAATTCTTCTCTGGCTCCTAGATTCTAGCGTTGTTATAGTGTAAAAGCTGTAAAATTTCACCAGTGTGGACCATATGGGCTATGGATGAACATTATTTCCCAAGTCAGGAGAACTGAATAATGTTGTTTAAAAAAACCTGATAACAGAGAAAGGAAACAACTGCCAGCATTTTCTGCTGTTTTCAGTCTACCAATCTATTGCATTGTGCCACTACAGAAAAGCTTAATTTTATACTGGTTCTGCTAATGAGAATGATGCCATCAGAATTTCTGATCCTGTAGCTGAGAGCAGTGCCTGGTGGAATGGCTCAGTCACCTGCTCAAATATTACAGGCTTTTGCCAGATTCATTTGTCATCCCTTGCTTCATCTGTTACCTTTGAAAGCAATTCCTTAAAAAAAATAGTAACCAGCTTTTCCATCTGGGTGGATAGTGCAGGCTCTGATGTGCCCTGCAGAAAGATGGCATGTCACTATCTACCCTGGACACACAGCCTGACCTTTTGTAAGTGCAGAGGTTGGTCTGCTTTTCCTTACTGCCAGGATTCATGCACATCTCTCACGTACCACCTGCACATATGTTAACACTAATCCTTCCCCACTTTGCACAGCAGAAGTGGGGTGATTAGGAGTCACCAGATCCATAGTCAACTTCTTTAATCCCTTCTGGAAAGACAGTGGGTTGAAGCAGACTGTGTGCCAAATTAACTGCCTTGGTGCATGTTTCCTAGTGTACCTGCAGCTTCCCATATGTATGAATTACGTTTGCAAGTGACAGAGGAAGAAAGCTGAATAATTGTGCAAGTCATTCAAGATGCTATAGAAGTTAATATGTGCAGTAAAAGGAAAAGATTAAGACAAATGCAAATGTAGAAATGACTCCTGCAGATTCCTTTTCTTGGAGTAGCTATTTATTCTATTTATTTTGATCTTACTTAGATAGAAATAACTGCCTGGAATTTATATTTTCAAAATTACAGGAACACTTATTAAAGTCAGATATGGTTTCTGACTTTCATTTCGCCTCTTTACTGTACCTGCCTTTAACAGTATGACATAGCAATGGTTGGTGTCAAGTACACATTATTTGACTTTCTCTGAAGGTTAATTGTTTTCCAATATTTTCATATTCCATACGTCACTGTTAATGGAAGAAAACCACGGGGGGCGAGGGGGAGTGGGGTGGGGGAGTCTGGCACCACACCATATTTTTAGGGTTAGTAGTTCTCTTAATTTCTATTTTTATTGTAATTTGGTATCTTGTTTGTTACCTAAACTGAGAAACAAAGAGAGCCATTTTTTTCATCACATTTCTTAGCATATTTTGTCAGAGATTTATTACACAATGAAGTAAACAGAATGGCAGCCATGGGAAGAAATCACCAGAACACAGATAAATTCTTTTCAAATAATTACTGCTTATAATAATGTCATTAAAAATACGGAATACCAGGTAGCACATGGCTTTTGACAAAACTCTTTGGAAGGAGCTTTTAGGAGGTCTCATTATGAATGATCAGAGTGAAAACCAGCTGCCAGATTTGACAAAATGGCTGTTTTAAAAGCAAACCCTTTGGGAGAAAGTAGGCACCCTGCCATAAGGACATTTAGTGCTCATTTAGTACTCAACCTCCCTTGATCTTGCTGCTTAATGCAGAAAGGTTTGAAGTGAAAACTTTATTTACAAAAGTACTGCAGCAAACAGCATGTCATGACATAACAGTGCCCCAAATTAAAACAACAGCATTTGTGTGAGCCTCTTTAAATTGGACCTGAACAGTGTTAGATCCAGGTTACTGAGTTTTCCCCAACTTGGATTCTTTCTGAAGTCATAGCAATGTTAAATGAATTGATGATACCTCACAGTTTCATCTGTGAAGCAAGGAGTGGGTGTGCTAAAGGTTAATGGGGACAACAGAGGGAGCACTAACCCATTTCCACTGCCTGGTTCAATAAATGCTTCTGATTATGAACTGGTAGGAAATGACAGCTCGCCCAGCCATGGCTATCTGCACCCTGGAAACAGGCAAGATGAAATCACAGTACAGAGAAGGAATGATTAAGGTTACAACACAACTTGCTGGCAAGGATTTTGCTACTGCAGCTGGGCTATATAACAACAGGCTTTGGTTTCTTTTTGTTTTTTTTTTCCCTTTGTATCCTGACTTTCCCACCTGCCCCTAAAATAAAACTTGGCCACACAGAGAAAGCCAGCTAATTACCTCCTCCCCACTGCTACTTCAGTGCTGTTTCTGCTGGTGGTGGTTTTGCTCCCATGTTTTCAGAAGATCGGTTGCCAGCTGTGAGATGTGCTGCCAGGCAAACTTGATGTGGGTAGATTCCACCGTGCGTGAACAAACAGCAAAGCGTAGCACAAACTTCTCTCGCAGGTGGCACGGGACCAGATGAATCTTCTTGGCCTCATTTATGCTTTTAAGAAGCGCCTCATTTAGTTCATTTGAGCCCTGAAATCATTGTAATGCAGTGGATATTGTGATGATTTTCAGAAGCAAGCTTGGAATATGTAAATCCCAAGAACTAGCCAAACCCAAGTACCACCAGTAACACATAGCCACTTTCTCATCTCTCAGCACTTTGCCGTCAAAGGATTACAAAAAGATGATGGTGCAAGAGATATTTTTTCAGTCACAAGAGATTTATGGATTAACTGGGGTTTAGAAGCAATGTTCACACTGAGGCATTTGTAATAACTGACTGGTTTTTTGTGAACTAAGGTCATGAGCTCCATAGCTTCATGTAAAAACATTCATTATTACATCTATTTCATTACTCTTTTCTTAGATCTGATCAAACATGGGAGAAAGTTTTGCAATGAGCTATACTACCATTCATAAAGCAAACCCTCCAGTCTTAACTTAAGCATGGCTGCTCTGAGAGAGTCTTTTGACTATGGAGATTGAAATCCTACCCTTAATTAAGAAATAGTTACAGGAATGTATCCCTGGCATAAGTAAGTTTCATACTATCAGTAGAAATCCTAAGTATTTGCCTCAAGTTCTATAGGCAGTGTCCACCACAGAGACCTACAGAGAGGAAGTTTTGAGGGGCAGTAGGTTTTAGATATGTGGTAAACTGACCCTCCCACTGGAAGTAAAGAGTCTTTTGCATCCCAGGAAACAAAGATATAAAGGTTAAATATCTTGCAGAAGGTCAGAGGGACTCTGCATGCGGTACTGGATTTTATCTCCTAGTGTACTTCATTCTCCTTGTGCTCAAATGGTGAATGTGGGGATTTATTTTAGAGCAGCTGTATGCTTTTAATATCAAATCTCAAAAGAAATAGGACTGTACAGAGTGCTAGCTTTTTTGCAGTTCAGCTGATGTTGAATCAGTGGTTTTCCCAGTTCATGTCTGTGAGCGTTTGAGAATAAAACTAAACATGTCATCAGATTTTTCAAAACCAGTAGTAAATCACTTTAAATGAAAACAATGGTAGAAGGGATCTCAAAAATCTTGGGGGATTTTTGTCTGATTCAGCAACACAGGATGAAGTGCTAGCTGCATATCTTTGACACTTGGTTACCCAAAATAAAGGAACCCATATATCTAACTTCTGTATTAGCAGAGATGGCTTCAGCTTTGCTGGGCAAAGGCAAGAGCTATTATTACTGTAATAGCTTAAGATATACCATGTTGATCTTGAGTGCTATAATTTTATTATTTGGGGAAGTATCTCAGCTGCTGTACAGCCTTTACTCTTTCCATTACATTGCTGGTAACACCAAATTGCAGGAGATGCCAGGAGCACCTGTGCTTTTACCACAGAATTCCCTTACTGAATACTGACTGCAGTAAAAGGGTAACAATTGGACAAATATGTCTCTTCAGCAGCACTTTTGTTCCTGTAGCAGCACAGGTCATCTCAAAAGTATCTGTATCAGAAAACGTGTTCTCTTAAATCTATGCAGTTATGACTTGTCTGCTTAGCCTTTTCCATATAAAACTGAAGCATAAGGCAGACACAGCTTTCCTTTGGCACGGAGGATAAATGTATTATTCTGATGTTTTTTGGATCATATTAGAGCTGAACCCAAGTCAAAACCTTCTTCTGCCTTAGCACAAGTTGTCAGGGAATTTGGGTGAGAGCCTGAAAGTCGTAGCTTCGCTTTAATCTTCTTCATACAACTGGAATGTTCCTAACAAAGAAAAGGACCAGCTTTGGTGTTTTGCAGGTCCCCAACCATTATGGGTATGTCATTGGTGACAATGATATCCTGTTTTCTTACCAAAGGTATTCCCTTATTAAAATGATGGTCTTTGCCTTTAATATAAAATGTGTAGCACTAACTTTTAGGCAATACAGGCAGTTATATGATATTAAGTTCGTGCCTTTGGCAGGGGTGAGGAGAGACAGGAGAAAGATTTATACAACTTTCTTCTGTTCTACTCTCACAGCTGCACCCAGGGGCTGCTCTGACACTCAGCTGTCACGTCAAATTGAAGTTAGTAGTGACTAATCCTCTCCCAGAGCTTTGAGAAGCCAGCTTAGATTGAGTCTGTCAGCTTCAATAAGACAGTATTCTCACTCCCTTGGAGTAATGACTAGCTTGACTTGCATTCATCTGCAGACTTGACAGGGAGGCCAAAAATTAACCCTTTGGCGTGATACATTTGATGGTATGGTTATAAAGTCAGATTATGAGTGCATCTGTGCAACAGTGCAAAAAATTAAAAGGCAAAAAATAAACAGTTAAAGCTAAGCAAAAAAAAAATAAAAGTCAAAAAAGGTTTCTCAAGAACAAAGGAAGGAAAAACATTTCAGACTTTTTACAGCTGTGCAGCATTACAGTTCTTAGGCCTCCTGTAATTACATAAAAGTTACAAGTATCCTACTTCTAAATGAAGATGCATTTGAATACAAAATACAGAAATCACAGGAACATTTTGTAAAGAGCAATTTAGAAAGCAAATGAAGCTGCAAAAAATAACAATAACTTCATTTAAAAGCTTGTTGGTTTTTTGGTTTTGTTTTTGTTTTTTTCTTTTTGGACTGGAATAGCAAGCAATGAAAACTCTGCTGTTTCGACACTGGTTTTCAGATGAAACTTGTCAAAAAGTTTCTTAGCTAGGTACTCAATATTTATCTCCTATTGTAAAATTGGTTTTCCCTGTAGATCTGATTTCTTCCTCTGGATCATCAGGGAGAGGACAGTAGATGCAGATGAACTAGCGGTCTGATCAAAAGTGGCAATTCCTGTGTTGCTATGCTCTATTTCATCAGGACTGCTCCTTTAAAGTAAATGCAGAGCACTGACTAACAGCTGTCTCTGGATCTGCAAAATTAGTGTTTGCTGTTCCATGTGAGAGAGCAGACTACAACCAACACCTCATTATTCAGCAATAAAAGCCTCAGAACCTATTCCTCAAAATCTTGTAAAAGTTCCTGTTAGGAAAGAAATTATATTCATATTTCCTCATACTGGGAAGCTTCCATGTTCTGTAATCTCTCTGATTCTCTAGCAACAGATGTTTGGTTTCTTTTCTTTTTATTTTAAATAACATAAATTCAGACAAAACCATTTTCCTATTCCAGATGAATTCACCATTACCTTATTATTAAAGATCTGTTGGCTCCTTCAGCCAACTGCATCAAATTCAGGTAACTGTGGCAACTGAGTGACTGAGAAAAGAATTGGTGAAAAGTAGTAATACCACACTGACCAGAAGGAGCCAAGACGTGCTTGTGAACCTTCAGAGAAGCAAAAAGCTCATTTAGGTATCATGTGAACTGGAAAACACCAGTGCTGTTATTATTATTGCTTAGTGTTCAGATTCAGTGTCACAATCTGGTCCTTTATAGAGGCTTTAGTTGCAAACTCCTCTATTAAATGTGTTCTTTACCTAAAATAAGATACTGATCCCTTGTTAATGTCTGATTGTGAGCCCTCCCAGCCACTGCAGCTCTTATGCTCTGAGTGCAGAGTGAGTTTTCAGGTTTCTGTTGGGTAAGGACTCTACATCAATGAACTTGGCTCTTACAGAGATTTTGGGGAATGAAAGGCTGAAAAAGGCAAAAGGATCATGTTCAGCACAGAAAAGAAAAGAAGCAGAACAAGGCCAAGAGCAGTTGGGAAGCTGGTTCTCATGCAACCTGCTCTTACTTGTATCTGGCTCCAATTTGCCAGTCTGACTGTAGGATTTTATAAATGAAAGTGTATCCTTTAAAAAATAAAACAAGGTTTACTACTCTAATCTTCATCCGTGATAGTAATTATATATATATACATATACACACATATATATATATAATTTTTATTATTTTTAAAGGACATTAAATATACACACATATAAAATTAACTTCACAAGAAATTGTAATACACACACATACACTCACACATCATATCCAAATAACTTGGGATATACCTTAAAACGATCCTCTTCAGCAAAGCCCATCAAGCATAGAACATAATGGTCATTTTGTACAACTGGGTAGCCTATTTGTTTGCCTTGACCGTGTACTTCCATGCCCTAATATGCTCGAATTTCTCTTAAGCATTTGAGTGATTTTTAAGAAAATTGTCTTAAGCTTCTTTCTTTAATGTGCTTTGACCTACACGAACTTTCTTCATTTTCTTTAAAAAATCATAAAGGATACTAACTACAAAGATTATGTTCGATTGAGGTTACTTTAGTTACTGCTATAAAACATGACAAAAGAAGTAGGTCTCAGCTTTCTTACCTTCAGCCGAAAACAGACTAGTCCCAAGATAACTTCAGCACAGATCTCAAATCTTTCATCCTGACGGACTAAATGTTCAAATTGATGTGACAGCCTGACATGCTGAGAAGAGAAAGACAGTATCTACATTGTAGAAATCTGATTCATCAAGAAAAAAGATGTGCTAAATTTTTTCCATCCCTAATCTCTTTTCTCTCTTAATTCTTCTCATATATGATAATATTCACATTTGCCATCTGTTTATGTCATGTCCCATTTATGACTTCCAAAGACCAGATTGAGTCATTACTATATTAGTAGCTCAGTCTATCTTAGGCAGTACTAGTCCATTTCTTAATGGGAACATTTCAGCATGGATTTTTCTATGATACCATATTGATAGTAAATAATTGTAGTAATTCTTCTTTAGGCTTTCTACCACTGTTAGTTTTGGCTGGGAATATCTAAAGAGCCCAAAAGTTATTATGGGGAAAGGGAGAGCTATACAGACATAAAGAGAAAATTACCAAAATTCCAGTGCAAAATGAGATGGAAAGAGACATTTTCTAAATAGTTTACTTAATACGAGAATAACTGTGAAGAAGGGGAGAACTTGCTTGCTCTTCTGACCTGGGTGCTCAGGTTCAGTTGAAAAGAAAGGAAAAGAAAACAGATAGCAAATCTCAGCCAATCTGTTTACAGTTACTGGGTAAGAAACCAGAACTGTTATTTTGAAGCACAAGAAACTGGTGCTTTTCCAAAATCAAACAAATAGGAAAAAATACCAACAGGCATACTAACAACCAACTGGGAAGTCCTAACACTCCATCAGTGATGCCTGCATTCTCATACCACGTTTTACTTTCTTCCAAACAGAAAATTAATACAAAAACACTTAGGAAAAAATGAACCCCTGTCCTCATCAGGTAACTGCAGTACCTCACCCAGTCGCCCTCTCTCTGCTGTCATCAGTTTACTCACTACTCTAAAAGCTCACTTTACTCACTACTCTTATCAGCTCGCTACTCTAAAAAAAAAACCCAAAAAACAACACAATAAGACAACAGCGAAGCTGTTAGAAATACAGTTTGTCTTCATGCCAGCCTACACCAGAAATTATCAGCAATGCCTAAAATGATGTTAAAAGTTCTGTAGGTGTTATACATTTATGAGAGCAAATCATATTGGAAAAATAAACAACTAAGCCCATGTCTTTTCTTGCTTTTGCACTTTGTCTTTTTTCAAGTTCAAGGACAGTTATCAAACAAAAATCAAGCATTTCACTTTGGGCCAGGGTTAGATGTGGAATGCTTCAGCTCATAGGAACTCTTTGCAAAAGGGCAAGAACAAGGCAAAAAAAAAAGAACTTACAGAAAAGAAAGTAAGAAAGAAAGTGAGTGAGAAAGAGAATGAAAGAGAGAGAGAGAAAGGAAGAAAGGACAAAGCCCAAACATACTTTGCAGTCTTAATCATAGCATTGTGATACTTGCTTTTTAAAATAGAAAAACATTGTTTATATTGAACCAAAATATTGCTTCAAAATCGTATACTGGCCATACTGGTACCCTGCACAACCAGAGTGTCTTCTTGTTGTTACCACTTCCTCCCTACTATTTGCTACATCCATTTATCATCTCCCTCTAAAATTAGACTGAAAGCTCTTCAAGTCAGGATTGAGACCAGTAAAATGCCCAATCCTTTCCAAGGCATTCGAATGTTCTGCTAATATAAACAGCATGAGCTTACAGCTATGAAAAGTGACCAGAAGTATCTGTATACATGCAGATGCTTGTATGCATATGTGCATGGAAAAGTATGTGAAATATGCATACGTGTTGCAATGATCTTTTACTGTCTCCTCCTATCCTCATGTTCTATAGCCTTAAACAAACTGATGCCTGTTACACAGCTTTGCAAAATTTCACACTGCATACACTATGCCTTGGAAATCAAAGACATAAAAACCCTCATGTTTAACGAGATGAGAATTCCACAGCTGTTCATCTGAATGTAATCACAAACTAAATTTAACCAAAATTCACCTGGGTAGCAATGGAATAAAACAAAAAATTGAAGATTTGGCTTACTGCAAGTAGTTTGTAAAAGAGAACTCCAGACCCCTGCTGTGCATTTTATAGTAGGCATTTATGCCTCTTCTTGCACCAAAGAAATTTTAAGGAATTTTAAAGAAATAAAAGCAAGGAAAAATGGACGCTATTCAGTAAAACACAGATCGAGGTTCTCGAAGTATTTTGGAGTCATGCCTTGGTGCAATTTTATCCTTGAACATGTAGCAATAATTAGTAAAGCCACTGGGGGGCACCAAGTCTTAGATTTTACACAACTGGAAAGCGAGAAAGTGGAGCTGTAACTGAGGTTTCACCTGTTTCACTCATAGAATCATCTAGGTTGGAAATGACCCTTAAGATTGTCAGCCTCAACTGTTAAGGTAACACTGCCAAGCCCACCATTAAACCGTGACCCTGAGTGCCACACCTATGTGTCTTTCAAATACTTCCAGGAATGCTGACTCCACCACTTCCGTGGGCAAACTTTGCTTAACACAGCTACTGAAGGTCCAGCACCTTTGCACGTGTTATCTTGAATTGCTTTTACAAAGACTGTTGCAAGGA
Source organism: Agapornis canus (assembly GCA_036873685.1). NCBI lineage: Eukaryota > Metazoa > Chordata > Aves > Psittaciformes > Psittacidae > Agapornis > Agapornis canus. The sequence continues at coordinate 21,760 of JBAFWW010012764.1, forward strand.
AAAAACTACTTAAACCCAATAAACATTGTTAAGCCTGGAAGCTCAGACTCTGTAAGAGGGGCTCTGAAGTATGACACCTGCCATCACAAACCAACTCACATACTGTTTCTAGCAAGACAAATCTTTTTTTATCCTGTGAGTTCCCAAAGTGTAATCACAAGAACTTCATTAGTGGCCTGAAAAGTCTTGTTATATAGGAACAGAATACCAGCCCTGCTTTTCACAGTGAAATTTAGCAGACTGAAGAAAAGGAGCCTGTATGGAATTTTTGTATATCACTATCTCAGGTAGACAATCATTGCTCTTCTGCAGTGAGAAAGGAAACAAGAAAGGGATCTAATTCATTTGGTTATTCAGGATTAAGGGAAGTGTCTTACATAATCACTAATAGGAACAGTAAACTTGTGAGACATTAAGGTATGGTCCCTATTTAAAAAAAAATCTGTGTATTGATATGTGTCCAGAGGGACCTTGACACCCCTGTGAGGTGGGCTGATGCCAACCTCATGAAGTTTAACCATGCCAAGTGCAAGG
>JBAFWW010012766.1:8486-24710 GCA_036873685.1 Agapornis canus
CCCGGAAGTAATTGGGTTGGGGGCGTTTGGTTTTTTATTCCCCCCCCGTAATGGGTTTTTTTTTTCCCTTCCCCCCCCCCCCCCCCCCGAAATAAATTTTAGGGTTTCTGTGTGTGGTTTTGCATGTGACTCTTCAAGTTGCTTTAGAAATTTCATACAATATGCATGCCTAATTTCTAAATATTATTCCTTTTACACATCCATCTATAATTGAAGAGTCTGAGAAATTATTTAAATTTACTGCTTCTTCCACTTTCCTAGTTTTTCCTGTAGTTTTGCTTGCTTTCCATTGTTTGTATAGCATCCTGTTTACCAAATTGGTTTAGTTTAATGTATTTTGGGGACAAATTTGTGTGATGATATTAACAAAGGCAATTAACTGTTCTTCCTTTGCAGACAATAAGAAATCTCAAGCCTCAGTCAGTGGTAAGAGCTTCTTTTTACTTCTTTCATTCTTTTTATTCCCTTCCTACCCCCAGTTTCTGAACAGAACAGCTTAGAAATCAGGGCTGTAGTGTATTAAGGTAAATTGTGTAGCTAGAATATTAAATGCTGCTGTAGGAAAGGAAAGGTAGCATGATAGCTTTGAAGTTGTTCCATGGTGATGGTGAAAGGCTTGGACAGTGTTTTGGATGTAACATGAGAGACTTGTTTGTATCCCAGTTTGTACTTTTGTTAGCTCACTACACTAAGATTCTTGAAAGAACAAGAGTGATTGAAACTAATCTCCTGCTGAGCAGTCCAGGTTTCTCTCTTGTTACCAGCTTTGAATTCCCCAGTGTGTTGTCAGAGGGAAGTGCTGTGTTTGTGGGGTGTACACACTCTGCTGTTTAATGATGTTAGATCTGATCATGCCTCGTGCCTCCATGCTGGTTTTACAGCAATTTATGTTAGGAGCATAGTAGGATCCTGTCATAGGCTAAACACGCAGTGTTTGTGACTGGGTAATATTCAGTCTAGACAGTTGGAAATTATAAGTATTCTTAAAAAAGAGGGGATGTTACATTCTGTACCTGATAAATACTGCTTCTGCACCCCATGTTGTGTTTTGCCCTCTTGAATGGCAATTCCTGCTTTGACTCTACTTTTCTGTGTGCCCAGGGTTCAGACTAAGACAATTGTCTTGAAAGGCACTGAATTTATCCACTGCATAATATACGTAATGTTATGAAGGGAACAATATAGCAAAATACATCATCTTGTCTGAGCCCTGCTTCTCGATGTTGAGTTTAGGAAGAAGAGGCTAATTGGGTCCACAGTGGAACTCATTTCTTGGGTTTTGAGGTTACTAGCTATCCGAGGTTACTATATATCCTCATGGGTATATGGGTTTTGCCTTGCATATAAATTCAGAGGTGACTAGTAAGTTCCTTTACTCTAATATAGTTAGGGTATTTTTGGATCTTTGCAGGTTTGAAGCATTTTAAGTAATTTGAACTCTATGTACAGAGAGACAAAGATGTGCCAGAAGCCTTTTGTCTCACAGCAGAGCACTGAAAGTTAGGTTCTCAGGGCTTTGTATGTAGGCACGGTCTGAAGTGAGCAGATCAGAGAGTGGATGATGGTGAACAGAGGATTTTTGGGGTGACAGTTGCATGGCTGGTTGCCTACTGGTAACTATTTTCTTTGTAGATCCAATGAATGCACTGCAGAACCTAACTGGGGGTCCCCCAGCAGGGGCACCTGGAATGGGCATGGCTTCCCGAGCCCAAGGAGCACCGATGAGTGGGATGAGTGGCCTTGGTCCCATGGGACAACAAATGAGTCTCCCAGGGCAGCAACAGCCTCCTGGAACCTCAGGAATGGCCCCTCATGGTATGCCTGGCGTCCCTGCAGCTACTCAGCAGAGTAAGTGTTCAGTTTGCTTCAACCACTGAGATTGTTAGATCAGCTTTTCAGTACATACCTCTTTTCCATCAGGAAAGGGTGCTGAAGCATTTTCATAGTTCTGGCTGAATTAACTAAGTTAACTGCAGGAAGAATTGGTTTCAAATATTGCTACTTAATGGGATAAATGTCTGTCTTAGTATAGTGAAGAATAGTTTAGCTGTTTATATGAGAAAATGTTTCTTTCATGCTACTTTGGAACTTTGTTTTTGTAGAGCTCACCTATTTTTGCTGTGGGTATGGTGCTTCCTCTGTGCATGTTTCCTCCTCTGTATTTCTACATTCTTTACATTACTGACTCAGTATAGGCAGTGAGGAGTAGAGATTGGTAGTAATTCTCCTGTTAATATGCCTCATCCATTTGAGGAAGCAAAAGTATATGCTGCTAACGAAGAACATTAATGTACTTTAGGGATTATTTTTAATTATGAGTTATACTGGGTAACTGTGACACTGTTTGGGTTTCATATTTTAAGTCCAATCTACCTTTTTTTTTAGCCCAACTTCAGCTTCAACAGATAGCTCAGCAACAACAGCAGCAGCAGCAACAGTTCCAGCAGCAGCAGGTGGCTTTGCAGCAGCAGCAATTCCAGGCCCAGCAGTCAGCCATGCAACAACAGTTTCAGGTCCAGCAGCAACAACAGCAGCAGTTGCAAGCTGTCCAGCAGCAGCAGCAGCAACAGCAGCAGTTGCAAGCCGTCCAGCAGCAGCAGCAGCACATGCTAAAACTACAGATGCAGCAGCAGCAAAACCAACAGCAGGTGACAACAAACAGCTACAATGGCAATTGAGGTGATCTGTGATCAGTTATTTGACAAGTGAGGCTTGGCTTGCACGGAAGTACTGAGTCTCAGCTCTGCCTGTTGTTAACACATTTCCACTTCAGTGCAGGACTTCAGTTTAGAATGACGAGTTAATTGCCAACAATGTTACATCCCAGAGGAGGGGTTTAACATTGTTTGGTTGCTTTCTTCTGTCGTAGCAATAGGGAATTAAAGCCCTTGTGTCTTTCCCTCTGTAAACATCAGGATAGTCTTTCATTCTGACAAGAACAGAGATATGGGAAAGAACTAAAAGCACTGATATTACTCTAGAAATGGTTGTTTTGTCATTGTGTGAATTATAGTATGAGGTGTCTGTGCTTATGGCAGGGGGGTTGGAACTAGATGATCTTAAGGTCCTTTCCAACCTGGACTATTCTATGATTCTATGATTCTATAATTTATTAACTTGCCTTGTAAGGCAAAATCGGCATGGCATTGAAAAGGTGTACTCTGTAAGGAGCATACAGCAGCCATGACAGTGTAACTGTCTAATAAAATGTTTGTGCTGTTGGAAAGGTTTGCTGCAGAGGAAGATAAAAGGCAAAGATCAATAAAATGTAAAAACCTTTGCTTGGAAGCTTTCTGTCTTAAGAGGAGATGGGTCTGCTTAGCCAGTGTGTGGAGGGTGCATATTCTCATGGCTGCCTTTGTACTGAGCCTCAGATCTGACAGCTTTTGCTCCCTTCAGGTCCACAAAAGCTTGTCTTCAGCCATGCCAAGGCCTTCCAGTGTCACACCTTGACACAGCTGTCTTTTGATACAGAAACATCTAAATGACTGTTGGTCATTTACTTCAGTTTGCCTCCGCCTCTCTGCTCACCCACCCAGCTGCAGAAGGGCATTTTCAGCCTTTTACATGCAGCTCACAGCCTCAGCACAGCACCATAGACTCAAGCCCCCCAAACATTTTAAACAAACCAGAGATGAAATACTAACACAAGTAGTAAATCTCAAAGACAGCTCAGTGATAGCATGTGCTGCTTTAGCTATGACATACAGTAGCTTAAAAAATTAGAATTAGTTACGAATAGTAGATTTCTCACACTGCCAGACTGTATCATTTATCTTACATAATTTACTATATCATTTTCTCTTATAAACAGCTCAGAAGCCCAAAGTTAAAACCAAAACAAAACAAAAACCAGAAATGGATTTAAAATTAAGCTGTTCCTAGGAGACCAAACTTGTTCCTGGTAGAAATAAATGAGTTTGACCCACTCTGGGCATTTCCCATCAGCTTTAACAGACTTTCCTCAGGGCTGGGATCCACCCAGTCCGTTTTTTGGCTCTTCTCTGGATGACACTCTATTAAAATTAGAGTACCTTGACCTCCACTGGCAAGAGACAAAAGCCCAATGTATTTTCCTTACTAATTGGTACATCCATAATGACTTTCATTTCAAATCAAGCACTTTGGAAATATGAATTGTTGGGTAGCAAAGTTCATTGATTAGAGCTTGTGTACAGGCACCTTTCCTTCTGGTTTGATTTTTCTGCACATAATCACTCAACGACAGCTAGCACTTACTTAGCAAAGAGAAATCCTGAAACATATGATTGAACATCTAAATGCAGGAAACATTTATCCAACCACATACTTGAGCATTAATTTTACATAGAGGAAAAGGGATTTCCCTTTTGATGGTGATAGTTCCTGTAACAAAGAGATAGAATGGTCTGAATAGTTTATACTATTTATTATGACGAAATGGGCAGGAGAAATTGAGTGACCTTCTGGGTTAATAAGAATTTTGAGCAATGGTTTCATTGAGATATAATTTAGTGTTCAGGAGGCATAAGTCTTATATCTTAATAATATATAGATATTTTAAAATAACATTTTAGGAGTATTAAATCTATTATCACAATAAGACACTTCAGTGTGTGAACTAATGTGAATTAATTCACACCTAGTTGTATGGATGGCTCTTAGCCCTTTGGCCCCCTACTTGACAATATGCTAGGCTTGAATTAATGCACTGTAATTCACAGCTTGTCATGTCTTATTGTTGAAGCATATCCCTGAAGTGGCTTCACCAGTATATATGCTGGCTTCACACCTTCTCATGGAAGAATGGCTTCAGCTCTTACCAGTCACAGCTACTCTCCAATGCTGTGACCTCTGAGAAAGGCATCACACTTCCCACTGCCATCAGCTGGTGTTCTCCAATCACCAAACTGTTACTACTACCTGTATAGCTTCAGTCCCTGATGCATAACACATACCTCAGGAACAGACTTCCTGCACAAAAATAAAGTACAGTCAGCTTCCTTGCTTCCAAACATGGAAATACTGTTTGGAAAACTACAGACTCATTGAGAGACACCTTGATATAACTTGAGTGTGACTGTGAAGCAAAATACTATATAGCATCACCACAGTACTGGCAAATATGAGAGCTCCCATGCAGTGGAGAGTAAGAGTTCTTCTCTATTCTTGCTGAAGAGAAATTATTCTGGATAAACCATCCAAGACAGACAGTGACTCATCCACTGCAGGAATTGCTCAAGAGAACTTCATTTCAGTGTGCATGGGAAAAAACTACCCCTGTAATATTGCTACAGACTGCATCATCTTTATTTACCCTCATTCTAGAAGTGTGAGCCTTATTTGGTTGCATCCACCTGGATGGTGGCCTCACCTAACCTGCTTAGCTGTTTGGTCAGCTGGCTGGTTTTTTCAGATTCATTTGATCCCATTTGACATTCTCAATTTGGAGCTTTATGTGGGAATACCAGAGCTGCTCCAGCACTCCAAAAGAGTTGAAAGAGCCCCAGTTTTTTTGTGAGCCATCAGAAAAACAGCTGAGGCAATGGAATAAGGGAAAAGGAAAAAGAAAAAAAAGGAAAAAAAACCCTATAAAAGTGAAGAGCTTGATAGGTGTGGTGATAAATCTGAATAAATAAATGAGAGTTGCTGCAAGACACGGAGGTAGCAGTTTTGCTGAGCTATGTTGGAAGGAAGCCCTGATTGTGTGCCAAAGCGAGAGAGCAGCTGTGAAACACTGGGTGTGGGTACTCAGCAGTAATCTAGTTTAACCCTGTATATAATGATATAATGCACTGTCCAGCCCATGCTCAGTAAGTGGTAAAGCACACTAAGTAGGTGCCACAGAGGCATAAAATATGCATAGCCTGTTTCTTTCCTTCTGCAGTAATCCACATGAAGACAGTATTCATTCTCCTGTCCATCTCAGGAACCATGAAAAGATGAGGTTGACACGGTGGTGTGTTCAAAACCTTGTTCCAGACCAGGTCACAGGGCTGTTTTCTTTCCTGGTGTCATCTTAGTGCTCTTCTCAAGATTTCTGTTGAATAAATTGCCAAAGCTACACTTCAATGTCATAGTAAAGACAGCTAGAAAGTTGTAAAATGCAGCTACAAAAGAGTTTATTGAGCTCCAAATTCTACAGAAATGTGTGTTTTCTCAGAAAAAAAGAATCTATACGATTTCAATGGAATTATTCAAACATAAAGGCATTCCCAAGCTGTGGGGGTTTTCAGAATTGTTAAGATCTGTTTCAAATGTGGGTGTCCAAAATAATTTACCAGCACCTTAGTAGTGTGAGGTGTCCCTGCTTATGGCAGGGGGGGTTGGAACTAAATGATCTTAAGGTCCTTTCCAACCCTAACTATTCTGCAATTCTAAAATAAAACACAAAAATCACAATTCTGTAAGGCTACAGCTGTTGGGAAAGAAAAACAATACATACTAAGCCATTTAGTATCAAAATTCTTAAAAGCAGGTATGTGAATGCTTTGAAGGGCCATGACATGGCCCATCAAAATAATAACCATTCAGTTCTGCAGTTTCTAACAACATGTAAGTTGCATGAGAAATTGATAAGAGATGAGCTCCACTAAGGGCATATTATAACTGAAATTAATCACACACACAAAGAACTTACTTTCTTCCTCGGAATGACATGGGGGCATCAGACACAGGTACTGGACTGCCAGTTACGTAAGCCACTGGCTGCAGTGTAGCATCTTGAGTATTTGCAAGGTTACCACTCAAAACAGCCCTGAAAATATTATAGTCAATAACAATTACTCATAGAACTAAGGTGCTTTTTAAGGGTTAGTAGTTTTTCTTAAATGAATGTTAAACTCAGCAAGTCCTGTTATATTTTTTTTTTCTCTGAAGCAGTACATCTGTCTTTTCTATTCAAAGAGATACTTCAGTATATATATTCATTTTTAAAAAACAGGTCATTCTTCACAGCACAAGTGTAAGAAGAGGTTAGCAAACAAATTAACTTAAAGTACTGTTAAGTTTAAGACCTTAAAGAAGACTACAGTGTCTTCAAAGTCTAGCCCTTTCTCACCTCCTCCTTGTTTCCCCCAGTAAACAAATACAATTGAAAATGTTTAAAACTAAAGCATGGATTATTAACTCTAAACAGTGCAATGGCATTTCATGCATTATGCACAATGCAAGGGAGCATTAAAACTTTCAGGTCAGCAACAGAAATTACATAGCTCTATTTTACACAACATCTATCTATATTTTAAAGTTGAATGCAGATTAATATTAAAGCCAGCGAAAAACATTGTTTGTAAACAGAAATATTTCTTTCAAAAGGCAGTCCTAAGCCAATACCTATCAAAACTTTATTGTACTTACGCTGCATTCTGAAAATTAAACGGAGTCTCAATAAGATGCTGCTGAGAGGCAAGAGTGGGTAGCATATTCAGAGGAGAAGTCCGTTGTTGATGCTTTGGAGGGAAGGGTGGACAACCCAAGCTGGAGTGATTTGGGAACATGCTCCTTTCTACGTGAAGTGCATCTGTATCTTTAGTCTTTGAAGCTGTAAACACCAGACAGGCGGAGTTACCTTCCCAAACCGGAATCAAAACAGTGTAGTAACGCTGCTGTCCCACAGTAGCCTACCGGCGTTGACGGCGTCCCTCAGCAAAGGTTAACTGGGCAGAACCTCCCAGGCTCCCCGCAAAGTTCCATAAACGTTACAACTCAGGCACACCCGTCGCAATGGGGTCTGTTTCCAAATAAACTCAGATTTTTGAAGCAAGCACACAAGTGAACGCCGGTACGCTTCCGTGCAGTCAAGCCCAAGCGTGCTGGCAGCTCCCGCAAAGGCCGGAGCCCCGCCAGCCCCCCAGCCTCAGCGCCCGATGGCTCCAGTCCCCGCGGGAGGCGTCCGCAGCCACCCTCCGGCCCTCGGATTCCAACCACCCCGGCACCTCTCCCCACAGCAGCAGGGCACCCCCGCGCAGCGCCGGGACACTTACGCCGTGGTACTGCGGAGGCAGACGAGACCAAAAACACCCGCACTGCAACCGCTCCACAGCAACGCCACCCGGCAGCGGGCGAGCACAACTACTATTGCGTGAGGCCCTCCGACCCGGATATACAGCCGCCGCCCGGAAGTGTTTTCTCCGCTCTACTCCACCCGCGCCACACCGCAGCTGCTTGCGCTCGCTCCCCCTGGCGGCGCGGCGGAGCACCAGCGGCGCACGCACATGCCGGTGGGTCGCGGGCTGTGAGGCGGGGCAGCGGCCGCCCTGGTCCGGCTGCGGAGATACTGACTGGCTCTCGTGAGGGAGCGGCTTCTCCATCGCATCCCTGTAAGGGCGGAACCGAAAGCCTGGGCTTACGGCGTGCGTGTTCCGTCCCAGCTGTCACGGCTCGGAAGTGGCTTGTCTGCGCAAGCTCTGGCGGCTTCACCATGCTGAGGTTACAGTGCCCCGCTAACCACCCGCTCTGGCTACGGCCAGCAGTGTGGGTGTTTTGCTTTGTAAAGTTCCTGTCCGCTTGTACTGAGCTACTGTTCAGACGTGTGTCAGAAAGCCAATACTGAATAAACTGTGTAAATATAATAAAAGGTAAAATTTGAATATTATAAAAAATAATCTGAATAAAAGTTAAGAATGGCCTCCAGAGATTGTAGGTGTGCTGGGATAAACCCTGAGTCGTGAATGGGCTAGATGCTTTGCACCTTGACAGATACAGAGTTCAGAAAATAGGAGCCAAATCAGGATTTAATTTCCCCCTCTGGAGAATGACAATTCCTGTAAGTGAACTCTTGGCATTGAGCAAGTGCTGAAATAATGAGCCTGTGCACATCCTGACACACTGTTGAAGCTTCCCTCTTTGAGAGGGAGGGTGTAAATTGGGTCACCTTCACCTCAGATAGTGACTTAAGAGCTTGCTGAGTGCAGGCCAAGTCATCATGTTTAAGGCTCTGGCCACCCATAGATAGACTTAATTGGTAAGAAAGAGACAAAGCACAGGGGCCCAGGAAGAGCAGGGCTGCAGATGGACTGGCAAGGAAAGGTTTGGGTTGCAAAAAGAATCCTTCTCTTGGAACTTTCTCATCTTGGCCATAGCTTAGGATCCTTGTACAAGGGTCAGCCCATGGCTGTGGTTAGCATTATATTTGAGAGACAAACCCTGGTGGCATGTATGGAGTGAAGCTGCAGAGGGAGAGCTGAAGGTATGTTTAGCTACAAACAAGCTTCTCTTAATACTTCTTTATCTTGGCCTTTTTTATTGTTATTTTAGTTTGTTTGGGTTTCTTTATTTATTTATTTGAGGTCCCAGCACATGGCTTGGGTTAAGGGTCAGGTCTGAGCTCAGAGAGAGAAAGCCTAGGGGTCTAGGTGAAGTGGGACTGTAGAGAAACTGTCAAAGGAAGGTCTGGGCAGCAGAAAAATAGGTTCTGGGCAATTTTAGGATTAGAAGAGAGAGAATTCCTAGGGAACTGTCTGTGAAGGTGCTGCCTGGGGACAGTTTGGTCTGCATAATTACCCTGAAAAACTTTAGTCAGGATCTTGTTTGGGTTTGCCTGTTGTTACAGTCATGAGCATATTTAAGGTGAGGAAAGGATGGTTGCTATGGGTCTAACTGATTGGGTCTGCTGAGGGAAGGTCTGGGCTGCAGAAGGAGATCTCTGAGGATTTTTTTGATCTGTGGCATATTTGAGGCTGTCTGGTATTAAAGTTCCATGGACTTCTAGCATTAAGGTTCAAAGAGACAAAGCCTAGGGATCTAGGTGAAAAGGGGCTGCATACAGGCTGCCATGGGGAGTCGTGGGCTGCCAGTCCTGATATTTCATGAGTTATTTTTCATCTGTGCCACAGTTTGGGTTCTCTGGGCTTAAGGACTAAGGATGGGGCTGGAGGCGTGAGGCCATTCCAGGGGTTAGAAGTAGCAGAGAAACTAAGCTGAAGGATCCTATTGTAGTCAGACTGCAGAAGGGATATCAAAGGAAGTTTGTGCATAAGAATTCTCCAGAGAACTTCTGTATCTTGGCTGTGATCTGTGGTCAGTGCACAGCTATGATTAGGGCTAGGGTAATGGCTATAATTTACAAATGTTTAAAAGACCACTGTGAGTTGCTTGTGGAGTGTTGATAGCAAATTTAAATGAGAAGTACTGGGATGAAGGAAGAGTTCTTCCCTGTGAAGAAATTCAATCCCAAGAGAAAGCTTGCACAGAGAATGAATAGGTCTTTAGTTTCATGAGAATCCTACCAGTGCCCAGTTATGAAAGACTTCAATTTTCATCTGGAACTCAGCCCAGTTTCTGCTCAAGAAATTTGCATCTTACCTGTTAAAAGCCAGTGATGCAACTCCTGGTAGCTGGAGTTCTCAGTTTGGCCCATTCAGATAGTGTTCTCCATATCATTTGCCACTTCTCTTGCCATAATCTACCCATTAACCAATAATATGTAATTCTTCGAGGTTTTCCACATTTACCATGGGCCTACAATAAATGCAACCTAATACAGTCGATACACCTGGTAGCAGGCAGTGTTTATAGCAGTGTATTAAGCATCAATATTTTTTATACAGTGAAAAGAAAAAAACAATTTAGGAATGCATTCACCTGAATAAAGTAACTTGTGTTTCTGTGTTTTAACTTGTATCCTTTTCCTCCACTCCTTGGCACAAGGCACCTTGATACTTTGTTTCTGCTTTAACCTAGAGCTAAATCTAATCTTGGGGTTTTTTGGCAGATTGCTCACTCTTCAGGATTTCTCCATGTTTTACCTGCAACCACTTGTCAAAATAGCTGGGTATTTCGGCGAGGCACCTGAAATAACCTGACACATTACAAACCCATGACAGCCTTCTGAGACAAATCTCTGTGCTTTGATGTGCTGAGAGTTGTTCTGTTTTGGTTTTGGGTTGTTTTTTGTTTTCTTTTTTTTTTTTGTTCTCCCCAGTATGTACCTTCTTGCTTCCTGACCCTGACTGTGATCTTGAAAAGCTAACAGGTTAGATTCTGTTCTGTCAGGAAGGACTTGCAAAGCCTCACTTAATAGTTTTAGTCATGAAAGCAAAGAATCAGGCCAGTGGTCAAAAGATACTCAGCAAGAGTACAGCAAGGAATTTGAGACCTAGCACTACAGATTCCACCAGATTCTCCCCTCCAATCTCTCTCCCAACCTATGTTTAGGACTGGTATTGTGTTTCTGCGTCCAAAGAGAAATACTGATTTAGAATAAAAATTGTGTATTTATTGTAAGAAAACAGTTGGTAAAAACTAATTTATTGGGGCAACAACAAAGGAACCGAATAATCAGTGAAAGAAATTTATGATCTGTAATAGAAGCAGAGGCTGAATTAAGCCTCTATAAACAATATTTAATTCTGAGAGGTAGAAAGGAGTATGACTTCCAAGAGATCTCTGAGAAATCAGCTTCAGTCTCTCTCATAGGATGGAAACAATCATGCAACATGGAAATTCTTGTTTGATGCTATTTGCAATTTTATGGAAACTTTCAGAATTCAAGTTCTCAAAGTATAGTTGCTGTCTGAAAGTAAATAGTGCTGGAAATTTTGGTCAAAGCAGCTCAATGTTCAATAGTTCAAGGAGGAAAAATGAAGGAAAACTCCAGTGCCTCTGTGGAAACATTTGTCTAATCTTAAAATGTACAGGTTTTTTTTCTCTGTCTCTTGGCACCAGAGAAGGTCTCTGTGAGCACTGATAGGTGTATGTTTAGAATGTGCTTTGCCACAGCAAACAGACTTACGAAAGAGCATTTGATATTGCTGCTTTTAAAAGTGTTACCTGATTAAGAGTGATTAAACACATGGACTCACAGATTCATCCTTTCTCTACCGGGAAATTACTGAACTCACTTGAAACAGTTTCACAACCGGCTGTAATATATGATCATTTATGCTGTTATTAGTCTCTAGCACCAGGTCTGAAATAATGAAGTTCTGTCAGTACAGTGCTTCATTTTAAGTATGCCATTTTCTTATTTTGTACAAAAACCAAACATGGCAACTACATTAAAATAAGAAATGTAACTCCAGTGAAATAAATGGAGTTATAACAGGGATTAATATGGTGCAGAATCCACAGTGAAGACTGCAGCTTTTTAATCATGATGCCTATTTGACATGCTTTGCAGCTTGTTTAGAAATCAGGATATTCTGGGATTGAAGCCAAACCAGAGACTTAGGTCTAAAATAAATTCTATGTGCCAAGCAAAAAGCAACTTTTCTCAGGAAAACAATACAATATTTTAATAATAATAATACAAAGGACTTAAATTAGATGTACATTAAGAAACAATATTAAAAAGACACAAATAAATTGCTGAAGGTTGGCAGGTGTCCCTGTAAATATCCACTGCATTAAAAGCAAGATTCAAAAGTTTAGCAAGTAAATACTGATGGAAAAATTAATAATTTTCTTAATTAAACAAATGCAGTACTTTTGCAGCATCGCTATTCTGATGTTCCATGTTCAGCCAGGTTCAGTGTTGTTCATGTATACCTTTACAAGCTTGCTTTAGAGCTTTTTAAGAGAGAGAACAGTTGGTATATTTATTAAGTGCAATATGTTAATTTTATATATGTACACATATGAGAAACTACATAATTTATGAAATGTAGTTAGTGCATCATAGGCATTGATATGAAAATGTTAAGTAACTATGCAAACATATATATTGTATCTATGAAATTCTGACTTAAAATTATGAAATATAGATTTTGTAAATCTACTGTGCTGATTTATAGCAAAAAATATGTTTGCAGTTATTTTTATTTAGGATGATTTAAACCCTTGTCTACATATGAATGATACCTCCATCTTTATTTAGATAGGTTGCTTTTACTGTGCAATTTTGGATTACTGAAAATACATTATTTGTTTTTAATGAGAATTAAGGCTGTTGTGATAAATGTGCACTGACTAGGTTAATGAGTATATTTGCTAGTAATTTCATTATTTCAGTGCTTTTGGTTTTGTAAATTTTATAATTAAATTCTTTTAAATACAACTTATCTTTGAAGGTCTGAGTTCTGGGTCTTACTACATTTTACTACTTTCTTTTTTGTGTCAATAAAGAAAACTTCTAAAATAAATATAAGGGTCATGAATTTTGTTTGAAAACAGTGTATGATGTCAGTTAATTCTGCACAAGTTTACAAAACTGGTTTTGTTTTAATCCATTGGGAGGATATTCACATTCTCCAAGTCCTAAATGAGGCAGTGAAGTTTTTTTAAGGGTTTACCTGATATCTCAGTTCCCGAGCATTAAGTATTTAAGTAGTGGCTTTTCTGGCAAAGATGTGTGCCTATCAACTAAGAAATTCCTTAATCTTATCTCCCTGGAGCAGATTATTCAAGATATTACTATTCTGGGTATTACAAGTCTCCTTACACAAAAGCTATTGTAAAGTTTGCCTAATTTCAAAGACATTTATCAGAACAAGGACCATTTTCATGTACCATAAAAACTTTGAAATAAAATCTACTAGTGTTTAAGAGTTTTTACTCAAGAAATCAGAACATTTTTGTTAACAAGTTTAAAGATGACCTTAAACTTCAAAATATGTGTAGAAGTGTTTTCTTCAGGGTTTTCTACAAATCCTTACAATAGGAATAACTGAAGATAGTTTTTACTCAGCATTTAAGTAAAGCAGCCTAAGAAGAATGGAAACTATGTGCTTTGGCTTTGAAAATCCAGATCCTGCTCTCTCAAGGTGCTAGCATTTATGTTACAAGTAAGCTACAAAAGTGACTTTCATTTTAAAATGCATTTTTAGTTACCGAAGTCTAATCAAAAGTTGCATGTTTGAGACTGGAACAATTCTGTCTAATGCAGCAGCAGTCCACAGCATTGCTTTTCCTCACAACCAGCATTTTTCCAGGTACACTTGGTTCTTAAATGAGTTGTAATTTGAATAATTTTTTTTTCCTGATTTACATTTGGAGAAATATTCCTCTTGCCTTGAGTTTTAATGTGGCATTTTTTTCAGGCCATATAGTTTTCAGCCACTGTAGCAGAAGAAATGAAACAGGGCTCCAAAGGGAACTTGCTAGGATCTTATCTGTGAAGAGGCTACCACATATCCATAATACATCACACCAGCTTGAGGCAAGTTGAGGTTTTGTGGTGAGCTATAATTTAGTAGTGTTTCTTCTAAATAATCTATAATGTTGCTGCACAAACTGGGTTAGTGTTAGGAGCCCTAGAAATTACAGGTTGCAAAATAATCCTTCTATTGGTAACAGTATTTAGCTTAAAATACTGTATTAAAGCAACACTGAAGCTGAGCTTTTGCAATAACAAAATGCAAGAAATGCAATGTTAAAGTTGCCATGGAAGCTTTAACTCTACACCTTTAGATAGTAGTAGTAGTATGCTATGGTTTTTATTACTTCCTCTGTATTGATGTCCTTTTATTATGTGAATTCCAATTATATTGAATGCAGCTGAGTGTATCTTGCACTCTAATATTAAGGTGACTCTTCACAAGAAGAACAAAATCTTAAAAATTTTCGAAAACACAGGTCTTTAAACAAGAATTATAGTAAGCTTCTTCAGCAAAGTGTGAAAATAAAGAATCAGTGCTTTACAAATGTGCATTGTTCCCTCCAGTACTTAATCTTGTACTTTACAGGACATAGCTCTTGCTCCTTCTACCCCAGTTTCCTCCCAAAAGTACAGTGAATGGTATGAAGCATCTGCAAACTACACTGGGCTACAAACCTGAAGATTTTCTGGCCCAATTCAGAATTCCTGTATCTGCCTGCTACAGGGGCAAATATATATGAAGTTTTGTCTTTTTTTAATTAGACAATGGATCAATTGATATGCAAGGAATGCCCAGATGCTGGACATTGGGAGCCTCAAGTCAAGAAACCTGGCAGAAAGCTAGCATCTGTAGTATAGTGTCTTGAAAGATATAGCATATTGTATGATACATTGCTCAGAAGAAGTCCTCTGTTTGTAACAGCAAGCTTTACAATATTTTAGGAGAGAGCATACTTGCCACTCAAATTTCCAGTATGTTCATTAAAGTTTGGAATTTTATAATAAAAATAGTATAAATAAAAGGATGTACTGATATTTAGAATGCCAAAGTGTGAAGATATTTAAACAAGCATCATTAATTTTTATTTCTCAAACTGCTGGTAGCACTTTTGGTAGCACTGCTTGGGTAATAGTATTTCTAGAATATATAAATGTTAAAACAGATGAGTATGACTTTCAGGTAAAGTTAAATCTCTGCGTCTATAGTTTTCATAGGGAACTACTTCCTAGAAAGCAAAAAAACAGGATTTAAATGCGGGCAGAGAGTGCATCACTGCCTCCTGAGGGATGGGGTTGCTACCGCATGTGTCCAAACCATGCCATAAGCTGTAAAATAAGATGCCTCTAACCCTTTGCCAAATTCAAATGCTTTTCTTTCTCCTAGGACAAGTTATTTGGAAAAGGATTACCTGAAGTTTGCACACTCATTGACATACTACCTACTCATATATGTAGGATCTAATGCAGTAGTACTCCACCTTCAAAGGTGTTCTTTTCTGTAAGAACATTTGCCCACCCCTCTGGCATTTATACAGGTGCTACATGTTCTGACTTGCACAGGGATTTTTCTCTTCCCATGTAGGTAACTATTCTCTGGGTCTGCTTTCTACCATGGCAGCATGGTCTTCATGCTTTCCTCTTAATTTTCTCTATTACCTCTTTCCACCCCAACATCCTCAAAACAGCAAACACCTTTTATAGAAAACTATCCAAACACTATTCCATTTGAAACCTGTACTACACCCCTCTGTTTCCATATGATTATCTTGTACTCCTAATAACACACTTTCTTGCCCTGACTAAAATGTTCTTTATTCGAAAATGGCCTCAGGCCTTGTTCTCTCTACCACACAAGAAGAAGAGTAAGCCCAAGCCCAGTATATGATGGGGGCTGCCTAACTGGAAGGAAGATAACTTTACAGCAAAGGATCTGGGGATCCTGGTGAACACTAAATGGAAACCGAGCCAATGTGCCTTGGTGGCCAAGAGGCTCAACAGTTTCCTGGGCTGCATAAGGAGGAGTGTGCCTGGACGGTCAAGAAAGAAGAGAATGGAGGCTGCTCAGCCTAGAGAAGAGAAGGCTCAGCGGCTAACACATCAAGGTGTACAACTGCCTGGAGGGAGAGTGTAAAGGAGGCTGACCTGGGCTCTTCCACTAGCGCCCAGTGAGCACAAACAGGAACACAAGAGGTTCCCCCCAAACATGC
>JBAFWW010012770.1:0-10539 GCA_036873685.1 Agapornis canus
TTTTTTTTTCCCAGGTGTTTGTTTATATTAAGTAAGTCCTAAGAAGAATTTAATGGATTTTAATTTTTTTTCTTTCAGACAAGAGCTCTAACATAAGTTAGTTTCATAGGCACCATCACTTTGAACAGAAACACTATCAATGACAGCTGCTGTAGATGTTACACAAATTAGCCTATTGCAAATATGTAAGAGTCCTGTGATCATTTCAAAGAAAAAAAAAGACTACATTTGTCTCCTGAGGATAATCAAACACCGAGACATTTAATTCAATTTATATATAAGGTATTTCTTTAAAATATAATTTTGAACTGCTTCACATTTTTCAGGAAGAAAAACTGCCCTCCAATAAAGTGAAATGAGTTTCACCCTGTCAAATACTTGAGATAGGAGAAGAAAATAATAAGGCACTGCACTGTAAATAAAGACAACAAGTAAGATGCCATTTTAAAAAAAAATGTATCAAACCAGTATGCCATTATATATAGTGACCACAGTATCACATTTTTCTATTTTTTATTGCATCTTCTAGTTTGCCCCTCTAAACTGCAGACTAATTTTTGTGTGCCATTATTTCAAGTGCTGGAAACGTCAGAACCAAGTAGTTGTCATTATCTAGATACTTTTAATTATAAAATTTAATTTACTTCTAATAGTAGCAGTTTCTGAAAATACTGTAATATTAGTTGTGCTAGAATAGAGGCATTCATATTTCTCTTACTGATTCTTTTTCACAAATTGTCTTATAATGATGAGACTAAAGATATTCTTGTACTTAATGCTTATTACACAGAATTTCTAGGTCTAGATGAAATTTCTGATGTTGATTATCAGAAACTAAGCTGTCTGATTTTACCAGTCACTTCTGGGAAGGAAGGAAATTTGGCTAAGTTGCAGAATTTACTGTCTCTGAGAAAGTAATTTGAAAAACCACTGAGACCTTTGCTGTTGCCTGAAGACAGTCTTCCGTGCTTATTACCAGTTATAAGAGTTGAAGAGATTAACACAGATTCTCCCATCTGCTCTTTCGTCTTCAAATTGCAAAAGCAATTCATGGCCATGATGTCCCAGAGCTTTATAGCTTCTTGCTTAAGCCTAAACTTAATTTCCCACTGGATTGTTAATTTTCCAGGCAACAAAAGTCTGTAAGAAGATGGTACTGGTTCAGCCTCAAGGTTGGGTAGTGTGAACTTTACAGGGTAAATTTAGGTGATGCTAAGTACTGAAGCTCACCCTCCACACAGCTAATGGAGACACAACAGAGCCAAGAGAGATGAGGCTGTTCATTGATCCTGTATTATTTCCATGTTCAGTGGTTACATGAAGGACAGAACCTGGTGCTCTAGCTCCCTTTAACATGTATCTGCTAACTTGTCTGAGAGGAAGATTCAAAGGCACACAACAGGTAACAATCTGGCCTGCTGAGTTCAATGCAATGTTACCATAAAAAGCTGCAAGTCTGTTGAGGAAGAGAAGAAACTCCTGTTCTTGGTACAACACCAAAGCCTGTGACCCTCATTCTTGTAAACGTTTCCATTAACACCAGTGCTCCCTGACCTCTGGTGATAAATCAGTACTAGTCTTTACCCTGAAAAATCATTACTGCATGCATATGTATGCCCCCTGAAAAAAAATTGCTAGATGAATCAATATATACCAAACCATGGGAATTCTTTTGAATTTTTGATAGCAAAGAGCACAGTTTTGCTATTGTTTCCTCCTATCTCTAATATTTGAAAAATTACTTTCAATGAGAAGAAGGAATTTCTTTCTACTAATAATAGTCACTGTTCACTTTATTTACCTATTTTTATTGTTACATGAATTTTTTATTTTTCTCAAGTGAGATTTCTATTCAGGATCCTTAAAGATAATATACAGTTATGTGTTACCATATAGCTCCTTTGGGGCAGAATTCATACACACAAGTGGCACTGCACCATCCAGGGTCTTTCTCATTTCAACTGCATCCCAGTATTGATGTGTCAGCGTTTTCACAGTTAGGTAAATTACCTGCTATTTAAAGCAAAGTGTCAAAAATTCTCAGAAGATTAAGAACTGAATGAAAAAGCTTTGAGGGTAGAGTTAACTGTCAGAACTGCCAATGAACTGATGTAGCAACTTAAGATGTTTTGAGGGAAAGCACATTGGCATTTGCGGCCATTTTCTGATATAGCTTTGTGACTGGAAAATGAGGGATGTTTCTGGTTTGAAAGTTGTTTTAAAGTTTCTGGTAGTTTACAAGATAAAAACTATAGTTTAAAGATTTTTTTTTTTTATGTTTTAGTGAGGTATTTAAATGTTCTATTTATACCTACAGTCTTGACTTTGAGTAACCTAATTGAATGGAGCTGAATTTGCAGAAATGTACACAACTTTTGAGAGGATTTTTCCAATTTCCTTCTTAAATCCTAGGAAAATGAAAGATTGAATTTCCTCAAGAGAAGGGTTTTGATTAACAAATATTATGGGATCCAGAGGAAGGTTCCCACAGTAGTGGCAGTGGAGCATCTTCCATGTGAAGAGAGTCTAGGTGAGTGATTCTGGCCATGACAGCCATCCCTTCAAGGGCTGGTATACAGGTAACTGAGAGGGGAAACTTTTCCCAAATACACTGATCCTGGTCTCTAATCCTCAAGGATACCTCTGTGAAAATAACAGTAATATTGCCTCTGATTCCAATGGACTTTGGATCAAGCTTAGGATACAGTTAAAAACATTCCCATATGGGACAGCAGTCTTGTTAACTTCTTTCTTGTTCTAGCTGTGATGTTTGAATCACCCTTAGACAAACCAATTTGTGACTTCTCACAATGACATTTTCCAAATATTTCTGATGTGACACTGCTATCAAGCTGTTATGGTAAACCACTTCTTTTAAGACATCTGCCCTGACTGGACTATGACTTATATTGTTTTTCAAGGACAACATTTTAAGTGAACTTGGACTCTGACCAAGGTTGTGGTCTTCAGATTCTTCTGTAGAAGTAGGTCTTTTGCTATGTAGGCATTTTAATATGTCCCTGCCTGTGAAATTTAAAGAGGTAACCACAACCAACAATACCTCCATCTCTCCAGCCTTCCAAGAAGGAAGAAAGCTCCCTTACGGTTTTGCATAGCCAGCATACAAAGAAACTGTTGCTTAATTTATCTTTTTAGGAAGAGAGGTGAAGATCTCATGGGCAATGCAGTTGCAGTTGCTCACTTTAGGAGAGATCCCCAAGAAATATTTCTGCCACTGCTGTCCTCCCATCAGGAAAACATAATTGTTGAATCATCAGAGTAAAATAGATGCCTCTCTGTGTGATTTTCTTACTTATGATCAAAATAGAAAATAAAAATTTGTAAGAGCTTCATGCTGTCTGTTTACAGCACTGCTTCAGGCACTGCCAGTGAGAGTTTCACAAGACTGGGAAAGTTGAAAACTATCTGAAAATGTCCCAAACTAAGACTAATTGGAATAAAAATAGGCCTCAAAGAAAAAGTTACTTTAGACTCTGAGAAACACAGAGTGAGATGATATTGTAAAGGCCAGTTTTTCACAGCAGCTGAAGACATAGATGATTTACATCATTGTGATCAGTTCTGATTCTGTGAAAGTTTGTTTTATCCTTCTCAGAAAATTTCTGCAGAAGAATAAGCATATTTGAAAACCATAATTCTTCATCACTGACCTTGCACCTGATGTTTTGGACCACATAAGGTGGCATTTATCTCAGCTAAAATTAAGCCTAATTTGAACTAGCTATTGAAGAAACCTTCAGCAGGGACAAGGTCTCTGGAGACAATTCAACTGACCTCAGTGTTTTCTTGAAGCTTTGAGGGTTTTTGTTAGTTATTTTAGAGGATCATGGTCTGAATCACGTCCTGAAATGTTGTTGTTTTTTTTTTCCTCTCTCCATCCATTGTGAAGAAGTCCTGAAAGAACTAGCTCAAGTGATTCAGTGAGTATCATCAGCACTGTACTTTCAGGGGAAAACAGCATATTCACGTAACTATCCATAGCGATGTTTATCAGTTACCATTTATTTTTGCCTGAAATTCTGAATTATAGAGTTCTGTCTTCTGTGATGGGTTTGTTATTTCCTCTAAGCACTATAGGATGCCCCAGAGTGCTTCTGAATGATGCAGAAAAAATGGTACTGATACAGAGTGACATGTAGCTGCCATTTGGAATTTGAACTGCAGAGTAAGTTTTCCATCATGTGCCAATGAGTACTTTGTGCCATTCCCACAAAATGTACAAACAAAATCTTACTGCCTCATTTTTGTGGCTGACAGCTACATTTAAATATCTTAAGTATTGCTCACCTATTTTGATATTAAAATTTGCAAATATCTATTCCAAGTGTGTGAAAATGTGCAATTTGTTTCCTGCAACATGCTGTAAATATGAATTTGTATTTTTCTATATGGATGGAACTGTAAGTGTATTCCATCCCACTTTTTTTTAAGGATTGAAAAGACCAAAAAAAAAAAAGGAAGAAAATCTTTTAATAAGTGAAATTTGCATACTGCTTCCAACAAAAATATGGTTTGCTTGTACTTTTAAGAAACCACTGAA
This sequence comes from Agapornis canus, assembly GCA_036873685.1. NCBI lineage: Eukaryota > Metazoa > Chordata > Aves > Psittaciformes > Psittacidae > Agapornis > Agapornis canus. The sequence continues at coordinate 4,562 of JBAFWW010012770.1, forward strand.
TAAGCACATTTTGCCTTTTGCTCTACTGATTAAATTATTTTTTTCATGGTCTTTTTAGCTCATGCCCAGATTGCATCAGCTTCAGAACATAGCTCTAATGAAATACAGTATTGTGAAAGTGTTCTATATAGCTGTCTGTAATATGTTTCCTAAATAAATACAAATTAAAATCATAAGAGTAGACTGTGCATCAAAAGCCTTCTTTCTCAGTTCTTGGCATCTGTGGGACTTGGCTGGTATTCTGTTTTGCCAGTTGAACCAAGTAAGAGCTGGTATAATGATCCTACTCAGTCTGACCAACATCTTTTGTGTATCTTTGGAGGTTTTTCTCATTGCTTATGAGTTGCAGTTGAACAGGGAAGAATGTTACTCTTTGCAGCCCTCAGACACTGTGCAACACAGTGCTTGGATGAATAGTTCCCTTTAATAAGAAAGATCAGTGCAATTTTTTTTTTATATTCATATCTCCCACATGAAAACAAGAGCTCACACTGTAACTTAATGCTGTTTCAGAGCAAAAGAGCACTGATCAAAGGATTCATCCTATTTGCACAACTTGTTGAAGAGAAAGTTAAAGCTTTAGTGTGTCCTGTCATCATGTAAAACCTTAATTTACATAACAGGAATTAAATAAGTAGTTAGATAGCAGAATGTAGCCTGTAAGTTATAAACATTAAAGCTTTACAACAGTTTTCTACAGAAAATATTAAGCGCTAAGTGGTAACCATTTGAAGTTGCTCCCTGAAATGCAACTTACACTTACAGATATGATTTATAAACCCAAATCCTACTGATTTAAATTATACACACCCTGTCTCTTTTTTTTTTTTTGTGTGTGTGTGTGTGTGTGTGTGTGTGTTTTTCAGCTATGAGCATGGCTGATGGACTGAGTTCCATATCCCTTCCTGGGACAGGATGAACTCCTGCTGATCTTGTTGCAATATCCTGATGGGCCAAACTTCTTGTAGATTCTGGTAAATCTGGTATTTCACTCGCTGATGCTGGCATTGTTTAGCAACACAGCAGGATTTCATGGAGAAGTTTCCATGAAGCATGAATGTTGAGGAATGAGGCTAAAAGGGGTCAAATTTCAGTAAAGAAGGAGGATAGAACTGGAGATAATACCTAAGTGGAGCAAGGGCTAAAGAAAGAAACAATGACTTTCTGGAACTATTTCTTCTGAATCTGACTTAAACTGAGAATCATGAGCATAACTTCTATCATCTCTGCAAATTATGATTTGATTTGCATTTAAATTCTGTTTAATTTAAACTCTGTTTAAGCAAGGACTTAGAGTAGATGATTCTTATGGGTCCTTTCCAACTTGAGATATTCTATGATTCTATGTCAGGGGCTTTTGGGGTAAAATGCAGAAGCAGAAACTAAGTACACATATGTTAATAGATGCTACAGTATAGTGAAATGAAGGACTCTGTGGTCCTTCAGAAGAGGATGTCTTGAGCAAACTATCTTACTTGTCATACCCTAGATGCAAATAGTGAGAAAAGGGTAAAACAAACATGAATAACTGGCACTAGGTCAAAAAATACTCAGAGCAGTATCATGGTGTGCCAAATGGTTTTTGTGAATTCAGGAGAGACTAACCGGGGTCTAAGTAGTTTTAAGTGCTCAAATCTGTGCTCTGACATCTCAAAGTCCAAGGTTTAGCTGTGTCCAGACACAACTGCAAGCCTGTATAGTCCAGGAGCTACGCTGTTTGGGGAAGGGGAGGCAAAACCAGCATAGTATGAGATACTTGTGAGGCAGAAAGATTAGAAATAACAACTGGACTGTGGATTATACAAGGGAAATCAAGACATGAGCAAAGTGGGAGCTGATATAACTAAATTTTAAGGTGGTCTATAAAGGAAACAAGTTCAGAAGGAGAATGGGGAATTAAATGGACTCAGTTTTTTAAATTATTAAAACCAAATGGAGTATGATACTCTTATGAAGAGCAGTTGATGATGGGCACTATCAAATAAAACAGACAACTTTTATGAAAAAACACTTCTTAAGAATAGAACATCAATATACTCTTGAGCAAGAAAGTATCTTGTAAAAGTGAAGACAGCTCCAAGTGGGTTGGACCTTAGAGTTCCTATGAGATTGAATCAGGAGCATAGTTAAACTAGATGAGTAGGTAAATCTAGTCTTCTGGAATAACAGCATGCAGCTGACACAGTGCAAGCATGACACAGTGCTTGAGCAAATGACCTGCAGTCAAATGTATCCTTGCACTGAAAGGTTGGGAGTTCAATCCCCAGCTGGGGTTAAGGCTCAGCCTTGGCCCCGGACATGAATTTAGCTGAAATCTGCTCTGTCTTCAAGGAGCTAAAAAAGCCTTGTCAGTTTGAGTAAATAATGGAAGATCAAAGCTAGCTACCTTTTGGTACTGAGGTTGCAGCGAAAGACTGATCATCATTCAGTATTATCTGACCTCTAGGCTGGATTTTCATACACAATCTGATATCACTTCAGATAAAAGGACATTTTAACTCCCTCCATTTAATAGCAAGTGTGAAGTGTAACATACATACATTTTACAGGTATTTTACACAGAATTTAAATCTATTCACACCTTTGTGTGATGCACAAATCAGTAACTGAAAAAAATCCTCCCTCCTCTTTTCTGTGCTACTGTATATTTTTTGTTGGAGTAAATGTAGCATTTCTGTAATTTAAAGCTGGTTCTGGAATACATTTTGTTTCAATGGGTGAAAAGTCAGGAAAATACTTGAAAATTTTGTAGTTTCCCAGAGAGATTAAGTCTTTTCTTAAGCAATATTCACACCCAAAACACTGGCAAAAAATCTGGATCAAGTCTCAATTCTTTCTTCTTTTTTCTTTTTAATGCTTTCTGCCCACAACAGAGCTCCTGCTAGAGCTCAACAGTGCATCTGAGAATTCACATCTAATTTAGATGTATTCTGTGGTTTTCTTTCTGTTATTTCAAGAGGACTTCTGGTTGAGGCACCCACGGGAACCTATTCTGTTTGCTGAGTACAAGACATACTATAACATGTTATATATTAAAATATCAACACACTGTATGTTAAAATAGTGCAGGTCCTTTGGTCTTGTGCAGTGTAACACACTTCACAGTGCAGTGGTTGATGCAATCCAATTAGGGTAGCCCTGAGTCCTAATTCTAGCTACCAGCACAGTTCAAATACTTTGAAATAAAAAAAACCACAGCTGCTTTGTAAGTTTGATATCTAAATGCACTAGTCTGCACATACTTCTACCTCCTTTTCCATGCACCCAATGAATCTTTCAGTTGTTTCTGTGCAACATTACAGGCTTGAGAAATTTCTTGAGATGCCTTTCTTCTAGCATCAGGACAGGTAAAAGCTTGAATCAACATATGCAGGAATTTAGTGCATCCCTGTATTTTCCCATGAGTGGCAGGAAGAACCTTTGTCTGCAACTTCAACTCTTACTCTAGTTGCGTTTTTGAAGTGTGGACCCTGATCAGTTTAAATTAAACAGCATAGAGCTACCTTGCTGAAATAATTTCCAGGATATGCACAACAAGGTAATGAAGGTGCTTTCCAGCTGCTCTGCAGTATGGGGTGTAGTTGGAGAGAGCCTCATCCTTCCTTAGGCATCAACTGAACAACAAATTTCATTTTGAGTACTTTGAACAGAATAAGATGTTTCCTTACTTAGCGTTGATACATGTGGAGATGTTAACAATTATTTATTTCTTCTGCTAACTTCAAAACCGATTTTTTTTAATTTTTTTTTTTTCCAACCCAATGCCTCTTGTTTTAAAAACTTCACTTTCCCAGCTGAGGCTCCTTCCAGGCTAGCTGAATCTCATATCTTCACTTCATCACCTAGCTTATGACTCCACAGAGAGCACTTCTTGGCTGCCACATTTTGAATAGTTTCATGTGCAACAGCACATTCATGTGCAATACTGCTCAAAATCTCAACAATGTTTAATGAACGCTGTTAAATGAACTGGCCTATGTACACCCTGCTAGGTTTTTGGAGATACAGAAAGCAAATAAGTGAAATAATATGGAAAATTAAATCTCCCAGGCACAGATAATGGAAGCCAGCTCCAATATATTCAACAGTGAAATGCTTGGTTTCACACTGTATCTGCTCAGCCAACCCCCCTGTTTATGAGCATGCCTGTAGCACTTCAGATTTTGTGACATGGAGCTAAGTCTGAGCTCTGGTAGAAAAAAAAAAACAAAAACCCAACATAAAAACCCTAAAAAAAAAAGAGTATTTGTTTAATTTTAATTATTTTCACATTTTAAGGCTGTCAGGTAACTGAACACCTATCTTACTATTTCACCATAAAAAAACCCAAGAAAATGCACACCCCAAACAAAGTGGAAGACTCTGTATTGCAAAGTATATATACGTCCTGGAACATTTTAAAAATACTATCCTTAGTATAATATATTGAATAATAGAACATATTTTATTGTTTATTACAGTGTTTTCTACTTCTAGACAGATAACTGTATAATCTTGAAAGGAAAAGTCATCATTCTTAGCTCTTGCTTGTTCTGGCTTACTAGGATGAAATACAATAAACAAGTATGTTTTAAAAACTTACCCCAATTTCCCCTTCTTTTCTCAAAAAAAAAAAAAAAAAAAAGGCAGCAAACCCTACTCCTATGGCTTAATGAGAATAAAATTAGATCCATTCTGCAAAAATCATATACACATGCTTAATGTCCTGCACGAGTAGTTTCAATGAAGTTAATGGATTTTAGTTGTTATCGGAGGTAAGCGAGAATTCATTATATGAGATTTCCGCTATTTAGAGGAAATAAAATTTAAACTACACAGTCTACAGGCTTACTATAAATCGTCTATTTTATTGCAATGGTTGAACAATTAAATTAAAACCAAAATTCAGAATCCACAGGAAATAAAATTTGATGAATCAGAGCTTCATTTAGTGTAAATGCATACGGGTTAAAGGAAGCCAAAGATGCAGTGTTTGGACCATATGTCTCTTTGGTGAAAAGTTTCTATAGCAAAATAAACTAGGCTTTCCAGTTTCTTGAATATCTCTCAATTACTACATAGTTGCATGACTGTGATATCCGATTACTTATGCTTATTTTTTACATCCAGGTGATAATCAGCACAATTGCTTGATCTGCAGCCCGTGCACGCCTTGAGCATTTCTCTTGCATGATATTTTTCAGTCTTCCCCCAATATATAATTCTAATGTGCAAAATTCTGAGTGACACCAAATACCTACAGTCCTTTTGAAGAGACTATGAAATGTATTATCTTTCTTCACATTACAAGTGTCTTAATTTCTCAACAGAATACATCTTACCTTAAAGCTCCAGAGATTTTAAATTAAGTGGCAAACATGGCCTTGAAAGCTTCTGAGCTAACTAGAAAGCTGTACTTCCATGAATAACTTCCCTTCAGATCAGTCAATGAACTCTGCCTATGTCCCACCAATTCTACACTGAGGGTTGTCTACTATGAGATGTTTAGTGGATCCATGTCCCTATCCAATTTTGTGAAAATCTTTAATTTTTTCTCCCTTCAAAAATATGAAACAGCATGCCGATAATTTTGATAATATATTAATCATTCTTAGTAATGATATAATTTAGTAGTGATTCTGTATTTCTGAGTTAAAAAAAAAAAAACAAAAAACCACAACGAAACAAGCCATTAAGCATTTTACTAAAAAAAAGGTACTTGCCTTGTTCCATTTATATGTAATGATTTTAGGATAAAATGCAAACATTAATTTTTAAATATTGATGGTTTCCAACATTATAGACCCAGGTGAAAGTTCAGAGCATGAAGTCATACTACAGAGAAGGGGTTATCAGAAGTATTTTTCTCTGTCATTGTTTAAACCCAGCCACACAGCTTGTTCACTTACTCAACCCCCCCTTTCTTGCTCTCTCCATGCTCCTGGAGGGATGGGGAGGAGAATCAAAAGAATACAACTCCCACAGGTTGAGATAAGAAC
>JBAFWW010012771.1:0-15451 GCA_036873685.1 Agapornis canus
CAGGCTGAACAGCCCCAACTTTCCCAGTCTGTCTTCGTATGGGAGATGCTCCAGTTCTCCGATCATCTTTGTGGACCTCCTCTGGACTTGTTCCAACAGCTCCATGTCCTTCTTATATTGAGGACACCAGAATGACCAAATCATGTAAGCAGAAGCCCAGGGGAACAAGTAACAAGGAACAAGTGGAGCTGTGGCACCCATGTCTTCCTTTGTCCTCAGCACACAAAGCTCTTGTGCCCATCCTTGGCTGTCAGGCCAAAGCCAGCAGCGCACCACAACTGCCCCTTCTCCTTATGGGGATGAAGGATGTCCCTGTAAAAAATGCTCTGTGTTTAGTTAGTTTTGAGCTTGTAGCAGGTGATCCTTCAATATCAACCAACAGTCTTGGGCCCACCTGCCATCTAGGGCTATATCCCACTTGAGGTATTGCATTCTAGAGGAAGACAATTCTGAGGAATATTCTGTATTCTGAGAAATAATTTAAAGAAAGTATTTGGGTAAGAATTTTTTTCATCAAGTTTCAATCAGCCAACTATTTGTGTTATCAATCTGAAGACTGACAGACTTTTTAGAGGTGAAGGTGCATTTTGGGACTGTTTTGGGACACCCATAGCTGACAAGGAGTGTTGTGCCTGCACAAATGCAAAGGGCAGTTCCTTTAATCTGTCTGCGAAAGAACTGTATGTGGAAGAACAGTTGCCAGATTCAGATTAGTTTTTTGTCAGAGGGCAGTTTTCAAAATATCTGCAGTTACACGATTAAATTATTTTTTTTTGTAAGGGGAGTTTTAAAAAATTTTTTTTTTTTGGGTTTCTTTTTTTTTTTTTTTTTTTTTTTTTTTTTTGTAGAAAGGAGTTCAATGCATGATTTCTGTTGACTTACCTGGAAATCTTTTGATAGGTTTTAAAACTTACAGTGTATTCTTAGATCACTGAGTGCCTGTGCTTAGTAATGTAATTTCTTTGCAAAGAAAATGCAAGTAAATTGGTAAAAAACTCATTGCTTTTAACTAACACTGTTGAGTATTTCTTAATTTGTATGTAAAAGGAAAGCTAGCAGATTCAAGTGAGAACATAAATATAGTACTGTGGTATTCTGTAATCTCTTCTGAATGAAGATCTTCAGCTGGAAAAGCCATAATAAACACAGCTTTATTTTTAAGAATCTACAAGCATATAGTAAGATGCGATAAATGAAGGTAGATGAAGGTGAAGAAGTTGAATGTAGCATGAATGGCTAGGTGGTTTAAGCTGCTTTTGGAGCTTGGAATGGTTGACAGAATGGCCGTCACATCTGTTTGTGGACATAATATCCTTTTCATACCTGATCTTCAGTATTGCATACACAAGTAGTACGTGGTTCTGAAGGTCTGCCTGTCTCTTGGGATGTTCTGTATGTGTTATGATCTTGGACTGATGAAGAAGTTCTACCTTCTTCCTCTCTGCCTTCTTTCCTCTCCCAAGAAGATGGACACTTGAAGTACACCAGTATTTAGTGCAGGGATCTAATCATACACTGGATAAATTGATGCTGTTGAATAACTTTTTTCTCTTTTTTCTCTTTTTTAATAAGTTTTTCTCTGCCAGGTTGAAGGGGAAGGACAGAAGCTGAGTATCCATTTTACTTACTAAAAGTAAGGCATATTTCATATTTCAAGGCATATTTCTCCTGTAATATGGTGCCACTGCAGGAATGTAAATGTAATGTTGTCATTCTGTCATTAGGCAGCACTGGGTTTATTTGCTAGAGTAAGCTGAATAGAATCGGACATCATGTGAGTTTTCAAAGAGGCAGGCTGGGACTCATTCTTGGGTTACAGGAGAAAACCTAGTTTCTCAGTTGAGGAACACTCAACTTATAGTCTCTCCACTTATTTTCTGTAAAAAGAGGTAATCTTGCTGCTTTGTTACATTAATGATGGTCCTCTGAGGTAGATCTCTGTACTGTTAGCAGTTCCATATTTTTACCAGTCTGTTAGGTGCTTGGAGAGGAAAAGCCAATGTGCATGACTGCTGTATGGTTGTGAGGCAGCCTCGTCCAGCAGCCTACTCTGGTCGAGTTATGAAGTAGAGGTGAGGCTTGATTGCTGAAACTGTGTCATGTCTGTCAAAACATGATGAAGAAATTAAGCTAATGCATCTCTGAAGGCTGCTTTGGCACATGAAATGAACTGTTTCTGTTTATTTATTGCTTTAAATGTTTCAGGGGTTGCATTCATTACTGTAGTTGATGAAATAGTTTCTAAAATGCAGGAAAAAAGTCTATACCACTAAGTGAGACTATATATATATGTATATAATATGTATAACAAAATTACAGACTTAAATTAATTTGAAGTAGTAACTAAGTTTGGGCTAAATCCAGATTTGTATTTTCAGTTCTGAAGAACATCCTTAAGGCTTTTATAGTAAAATTGAAAACTGAACAGGAGTGATTTGATAGGGAAAATTGGGAGACAAAGATACTGGTCCAAACTTGAGAGAATGCAGTGGGACTCCTGGGGTAGCTGTGGATTTGGGATTCAGGAAATACAGGTTCTGTTTGGGTTTGTTACTGACTGAGCTAGATGCTTGTGGACAGACTGCTTGCTTCATCCTTGTGCCATGTTCCCCACACCTGCAAAAGAGAAATAGTTTTACTGCTGATTAAGTGTCTTGACAAGTATTTTGAAGTCTTATGTAAGAGCTAGGCAGTGCTGGGGGTCTAATGGAACTGTGGCAAAACTTCTTTCTGGTCAGAGGAAAGGTAATGAGTGAAAAATGTGTGCATGTGTATAAGGTTATTCAGTTTCTGGCAGTATGGATATCTTGTAGCCTTCTAGATTTCATCTTTAAGCAGTGGCTTTCTGTGGCTGGTTTCTTTCCCATTTTCTGTTCCAGTTCAGCATGAAAATCTGTTTCAGTCTTAATACATTCTTATAACTGGGAGGCTAGTAATTGTGTATGTGTCTGCTCCTGGTACCTTCAGAATTTCTGCATTTTGTTCTGTTCATTAATGATAGGAAGATCATTCTGTGTTTGTAGTGAAGTGCAGGTTTTCAGTCCATGCTAGTCCTTAAACTGATCTGTTCCAAGTATTAGCTATACGTGTAGGACTGTAGTGCTGTGAATGCAGACTGTTGTTTTACAGAGAGAGAAGCAAACCTATTCAGTTTTTAAGTAAGGCTATGTGAATCTTGAAACTCATTTTGTAAAATCAGTAGGAATGAAGTGTGTGTAGAGGTTATTTTATGATGCTTAGGGACCTACTGAGTATCTTGTCTAAATGTAGCTGGTAACTGTGGCGTGACAGATGTGATACAGGAGGGCGTTCTGGAACAGTATGTGAAGGTGAGTGTAGCAAATGGAGCATCCTTGAAAGTTAAATCTCAGGGACTGGGTGGTTGCTCTGCTTTCCTGCTCAGAGGGTGAGGATTGTCTTCATGTTTGTGTATCTTCACTGCTAGTAACCTCAGCTGTGTCAATTGCACACAGAGAATGAAACCTGTTTAACAGATGTACTGCTGTAGGTCACTGAAGCTTTCTAGTGTACAACAGGGCAAGTAGCTCATTTACTTACCAAATTCTGGTTTTATAATATATCCGTATTGCTGAGGGCACCCTGAGTTTGACTTCTCTGCTCAAAGCCAAATTTCTGCTTTTCTACACTAGGCAAATTTATTCAAGGCAACTTAATTTCCTGTATTCCCAATGAATTCAATTCCAGAAGGGTACAGGGAGATGTTATTGTGGCCTTTCAGTACTTAAAAATTCTTAAAAGTGTAAGGACTATAAGAGAAATAGGGAGAGACTTTTTAGCAGGACAAGGGGTGATGGTTTTAGTTTTAGCAGTCCCTAGCAAGACAAGTGGTGATGGTTTTAGATTAAAAGAGGGGAGATTCAGGCTGGATGGATGTGAGTAAGAGATTTTTTACAATGAGGGTGGTAAAATCCTGCTAATGGAATTTAATTCGGTGTTGACTGTTTCCCATCTGGGTCATCCTTTTAATTCAGCCATTCAGTCCTGTTTGGACTGGGTGGAAAAATATGAAAGCAGGCTTAATAGATACTATATCTGGAGATGAAATAAGTTAGGGTTTTATTTAGGCATTATTGCCATGGGACCATATTTTTATTTGTTGGAGTCACTTTTTTATATTTCAGTTTGATTCCTTTGTTCTGTTGAGTTAATGTGGGAATAAATGTGTCCCTAAAGAGACCTGAGATCAGAAAATGTGAAAATAGGTGAAGTGAATATTCAGCTTGAACAGTGATGAGGGCTTTCCCCTTGTGTGTTAGTTCTGTCCTTCAGTGCAGCAAAATTTCTAACAAACAGTACCATTTCCCTTCTGAGCTTAGACAGGGAAAAGACCACAGTTGTGTAGTTTTCATTAAATTATTAAATTTTAAAAATCCATTCTAATTGTTGTAGTATGTTTAAATGGATTAAATTTTTGATTAATAATTATCAAAAGAATACAGATTGCTTTCTGCGGTATAACAGAGTTCTTGTCTCTGTTGGGAGTAGATCTTGGTATGGTCAACGAGAGTTGAACTTGTTTCTAATTGTAAGACCTACAGCTACCTGTACACCTCTCTTGGTCAAAGAGTATAAGAAGCTGTAGCTTAAAACCACACAATCCTGCTAATTTTTTATTAAAAGGGGGTATTCTGATTAATAGCAAAAGCTGTTCTGCACTGTTGGCAGAATTCTGGGAATGTTTGTCTAGTTCTCATTCATAACTGGGACAAGTATGAAGTATTCAAGGATTACAGAGTCAGCTTGTTGCATATTGAAGTAACACTGCAACAAACAGAGCAGCATTTTAATTACCTTTTGCTGCTCTGGATTCCAGTCATATGTTTTGTATGCACAGGATATTCCACTGTTTTTTTTCCCTGTGTCTTTCCAGAAAGAACAGAGTAAGTGGGCTACTTTGTTGTTGAAGCTGGTAACTTTCTGTAGCTAGCAGCCTCACATTTGAGAAGGGTTGTGCTGAAATTTTAGCTTTCTTCTAAAGTGCTAAAAGATTAACTGAAAAACAAGTCTACATATGTGTGTGTGCAACATGTACACTCTGGCTTGTGCTAAGATTCCTCTTAAAGGTTTAATTTGTTCATAGTTATATGAAGTCTTGTACTTATTAATCTGAAGCAGCTAAGTTTATTAAGTTACTAGATTGTTTCAGTCTGACTATTGTAAGCTCTCAGAAGTGGTATTTGCAATACAAACTTTAGACATAGGAAAATAATAGAAGCAGTTGCTTTGCTCGTCAAGTTGGGGACTTGCTTCAATACTGTATTATGAGATTATTATAACCCTCATGTATGGCTGGATCATAATTTCTTGCTTTTTTTTTTCCTGGAATGTAGGAGTTGCACAGCTTATTTATATTTTCCTGCTGTGGCTTATCTTGCAAATGGTTTTCTTGCTTGTGTTATGTCTCAAGAAGGGGAAGTTGGTCCTTCTGGTTTACCACCATTTCCTTGGTGGTGGTGTATCTTCTAGATTAGTGAAGCTGATCTTAAAAAGGAGAAGATAATGTAAACCTGTATGCTTTTTTTCCCCTCCTCTGTTTGTGTGATCTTTAAATAAGTAACAATAAGTAGTAGTAATCGCACTCTAAAATCACCTTCTCTCGGAGTTGACAGAATCTGTGCTATCCCTTTGTTTGCAGAGTCTGAAAGTCAGGGCCACCTTAGATGTTAGTTGCACATGGTTTTCTCTTCTTTTTTTTTTGTTTTAAGACTCCATTTTAGAAAGGTCACCTATTTTCTGCAACAGTTAAATGTGAATTTAGAACAGCTGCATCTTTTATGCTCTTTTTCAGCTCATAAGCTTCTGGTCAAAGGAAAACCGTGTGCAGATCTGCCTTGACCACAGGGCTGTCTATAAGTAATTTTCAGTCTCCTTATGCTCTTGCCTGTGAAACCTGTACTTCCAGAGGCTTGTGTGCTATATAAGCTTCAGCTTTATTGAAAACTTGTATGGTAGGTAATAGCAGTGATTGAAAAACTGGTGCATTAGTGTACTGCATGTCCTCAGCCATTGTAGGGTTTTTTCTCTTATTTCTGGATGAAATGTATGTCAAATTACTTTGTCCCAAAAATGAAGTCAGGATTTTAAATGAGGAATAGAGCTGTGAACTATCGTTTAATAGCCATAAATCCTTAAACAACCCAAATAGTTCATGCTTTTAACAAGTCCAGTGTCTTTAATGTGCAAAGTGAGACATGACATGAGAGTACCTGTGTAACCAAAGGTGTCAGATATTGATGTAATGAATTCATATGGAACAATAGCACCAGAGATGCTGTGTTTTTCTAAGAGCCTGTGGAAGAATTATCTGTTAACTTCACATTGATTGATGTGTACTGAAGCAGAAGGTCTAATTGCCCACTATGTCACATTAAGCAATGGCACAATTTGAAAAATCAATTTCTCCTAATCTTTGTGGCTTCTGGGAAGATGCTATTCAACATCTGCATGTAAAACCCAATAATGGATGTTACTTGCCATCATTAAAGAGTGTTGTCTTGTATATCCAATAATGGGATCTGTACACAGAACTACTCTTTAGGGGCTCTTTTCCCTTGTCCTCCGTGCTTGCGTGTTCTGGAAATGTTTTTAAAATGCTGTTGTATTGGTTCCTGTCTCCCCGCACTTCTGTCATTGCACTGAAAGTACCAGACTGAGTCACTTTGATTTTTACAGGCTGTCTTTCAAAATTCTCATGATAGCTCTTTGATCCATGGGGTGTGTATGCAGCAAAGATATGTCATACCTTCCTCTTCCCTCTGTTGTTAATGTAATCCCTACTCTGCATTTGAGTATGATGATCGTTTGCACTTTCATCCCTGTCCTGGGCTCAGCTCTAACAGTTATCTTTCTCTTTCCTAGTAGCTGGTGCAGGATTGTGCTTTGGCTTTAGTCTGACAAGAATGCTGATAACACACAGATGTTTTAGTTGTTGCTCAGTAATGTTTACCCTAATCAATGACTTTCTAGTCTCTCATCCTCTGCCAGTGAGGAGGGGCACAAGAAGCCAGGAGGGAGCAGAGACATGACCCCTGATCCAAACTAGCCAAATGGGTATTCTATACCACAGCACATCATGCCCAGTATAGAAACTGGGGGGAGTCACCCAGAAAACCCAGATCACTGCTTGGGTCAGGCTGGGTATCGGTTGGTGGGTGGCAAGTAACTGTGTTGTGCATCACTTGTGTTTATTGTTTTCCTTTTCCCCTTTTAGTTTTATATTCTGTTCCCTTGTTATTTCTGTTATCATTATTATTAGTAGTAGTTTGATATTTTGCTTTAGATATTGGACTGTTCTTATCTCAGCCTACTGGGGGGAGAAGAGGGGAGAACAGTGAGCGAGCAGCTGCATGGTTCTGAATTACTGGTCGGGCTAAAATCGTGATAGTTCCACAAGATGAAGGCATATCATTAGATTTGTTTTAACCTGTGGCCATTGAAAATTGGATGGAAACTGTAAGTGATTGCTTCAGAGAGGGTCTGGTTTGGCTTTGCTTATCTTACAGTAGACCCAGAACCTTAATGTACTTTATCTCCTGGATTGCAGTAGCACTTTAAAAGGAATTACTGTGGATATACTTAAAACTTTTCTGTGAAGACTAGTGAAAGTCGGTTTTTATTTTTTCCTTCTTTCTGTTTCCTCTGCAGGACATGTATTTGCAGCACATCAAATATAGTTTTAAAACGACTTCATCCAAAGAGCTTTTATCAGTGGCTCAACATTGTCCTTTATGAAATGGGCATACCTTCATACAGTTGACTGTACTTATTGTTTTCAGGACTGTTGAAAGTACAAAGCAGAAGCATTTGCTGCAGATTTTGGGGTGATGTCATCTGTTCAGAGACTGCAGTAAATTAAAACAGAATCTGGTTTTGTGCTGTAGTAAACTTCTGTGATCAGCTTTTTGCTGTCAGACTTAAGATATTTATGTAGCAATGACTGAATGCTTACATAGGTGGGAAGCTTTGATATGGGAATCTTAGTGTTTGTTTGATCTTGCCAACAGGCACTGTCTATTTCTCTTTTTCTTGTGTGAGGGTATATACAGAATCCTGATGTTGGTTACAGCCTTTCACTTGCACTGGAACAAGTAGTTGTAGCAGAAACTTTAACCAAATCTGAATGTGGAATACCTATAATGCATTAGAAATCAATGACTTGAACAGAACATCTTCTTGATGTAAAATCATTAATGTAATATGGGCAGCAAAATTACCTTTTTGATTTCTTTGTCTTTTTTTGTGATTTTCAGAGTGAATGTGTGCATCCTCAGTTCTGTGTTAAATACACAGACTACATAATGTGTGTTAGCAGGCAAAATGGAAGTTGCAAGATCAGGAGTCTTGTCTCTGAAATTCATAGATGTGCTTGTTTGATTATGGTTGATAACTTCAGGCATTTTTGTTTCTTCTGACCCATAATAACTACATTTCTCATTTATCTGAATCTTAGGTGGGAGTTAATTCTGAGAATTCATGTGTCTTGAATCTAGATGTACTTGCACCCCAGAAGGAGGGATGTAGCAACAAGAGACTGGTTCCTTTTAACAAATAGTTAAACTGGCTTGAATTATCACTGAGAAAGCTGTAGGTGCCATTAGTTGTAGGATATTTTCATGAGAGCTCTTTCAGAATAAGAGGAATGGTGATATAAACTCCAGAGAAAACACCAATAGAAGGAATGTGGAAATAATAATTAAAAACCACCCCAAGTTCCCAGAGCTCCTCATGAGTCAGTCTTGGTGGTAACTTTTTTTTCTTACCTGTTGATGTGACTGTCCCTTTATGCACCAAATCATGATGTGTCTGGCAGCACATCAAAGTAGTCATTCAGGTTTGAATGATGATATGCCAGGCACTGTCTTGGTCATCTCAGCTTTGTCCCTTCAGGCCCTTTTGCCTTGTTATATATCTCTTTGTGCCAGTTGTTTCTGTCATCAGTGTTACCTTGTCACTTCTCTGCTGTATCTGAACAGCAAAAAATCAGGCTTATTTTTTTTGCTGTTCTGTTTATTTCTCTGTCCCCCTGTCCCCTTGTATCATCACTCTGAGATTCTCTGCCCTCATCCTGGGCTCTGCTATGCTATGTTTCTCTGGCTGGCTGGTTTTAAGAATGTTGCCGTATTGCCTCAGTTTTATTAAGTGAAAAATGAACATGCCGGAAGGGAAGAGTTCACATCAGGTTGCTTTAGTCGCTGATGCTGTTAAAGTTGCTTGTAATGTTTAGACACTTGCTACGCTGGTCTTCTCTTTGGAGAGTTATCCAGAACCAAAAGCAAGGTAACGGGACTAAGGAAATCTAAATTTACAGAAGGATGCTTGTAAGTGGCTGTAAGAAAACCTTGTAGTACTTTGTGGAGTTAATGTGTGTATCAGTACTGTGCAACTAAGTTGTTTACATAAACCAGCAAAGGTATTGAAGTTCACGTGCAGTAGAGGATGTTCTTTGTCAGTTTAAAATGTGCATCCATGCATGGTTCCCACTGATGCCCTTCAGCATCCTGTTCTGGAGCTGGGAGATCAAAGGCAACAGTGATAGGGCTTGGCAGTCACTATTAGCTGGCAAGGTTTTGTGAGCAAGTCCTTTAAATTTGTAAAATAGAGGTAACAAAGTTAAGCAGACCTTTACTGCACAGTGTAATGGCCTTGACTAAGCAAATAATGGCTCAGATAATGTCCCATGTGTAGTGGCAACATCAGTAACCTAACTGGCTGCAAATACGGGTTTTTTCCACACAGCAGGACAGGGCAACAGCAAGATGCTTGATACAGTGGTCCCCAAATAGCTCATCAAATCTGATTTATCACAAGACACTATTTTACTTAAACCCTCTTTGGAATGGAGGTGATGAAATGTGGTTGGCAGGCTGTCCTAGCATCGCTATGTGCAGTGCTTAGCAATTCTGTTTGCTGACGGTGCTGCAATAATGGTATCTTTGTGAGTGCATGCTCATCATCAGGAAGAGCTGGTGTGATAAAAACTTAAATGCTACCTCAGTCTAAAGTGTGACTGTCTCTATGGAAATAATAAATTCATTATTAGCTTGCTATTGATATGCCTCAGCTAATTCTCTAGTTAAAGTAAGGTGTTGCATATGGCAGAGGAATCCGTTTTCCTATTGCACATTAAAGTTAATAGAGGTGCCTGGTGTGCACTAGGATTTTACTGCAGGATTGTCAACAAATTGACACTGAGAATACTTCCAAGGCTTTATGCAGCTCCAGGCTGATACACCAACCACTGTGAAATTCCCTGGGTGCTAGATACTTGGTTCTGTGGGATTTGTGTGCTTTGCTACTAATATCCCTGGAGCAAATGGATTGTGTCACAGTTAACTTGGCATTCAGTTACCTGAGATCAGTGTGTGAGATGATAACTTAGTATGTCCTTGCAGCAGCCTGATGGAGAGGGAGTAATATAAATTAACATTCTAAAAATGTTGCCTTTGAGTTTTCTTTTCACTGTCTTTTAGGTACAGTTTGGAGTGAGTTGCTTCTGGGGAATAAGGTGGACAGTGCCTGCAGATAAGTGGTGCTACATTGAAAAGACTACTTTGTCAACTCAAATTGCCAAAATGAGGAGGTTACTTCCTTTCATCAGAAGTTCTGAAATCTTATAGAAAAGGTTCACTTGCTTTTTATTCTGTGGTGTAGAGGCCCTCTCCCTGATTCAGCTCCACTGTAATAGTGGATGATTGGCAGCCATAGCACATTCTTGCAGGCAGTGCTTCACAGTCTCTGGTGACATACAGAAGCCTGGTGAGATTAAGACTGCATGATTTCACATGTGGCCTGGCTTGTTCAATAATAACAAATCAAGTTGATGTCTTAATTGCTGCTCTCATGCAGAGGAACTAACAACATAGCAGCTTTTCTGATTGTGTGATTTGGATCTGAAAGGTGTAGTCTTTTTCATATACTGCAGTATGGTCTCCTCCTCTGCAGTGCTGGGGCTGCTATAGCCCATTCAGCTTCAGTAGTTAACACACAACTGTACTGAGTGGTCCTGTAGCTTTGCCCTGGACAGCTTTCCTGAGATAACAGGCTTGGCAGTGTTTCACCTCCTCTTTGAAGCCTCAGAGTTTTGTTTATTTCTGAGAAGTTCCCATCTAGTGTCAAAACCAGTTTTCTAGCTTAATGGGGGAGTGTTGGATTTAATACCAGTGTTGAGAGAGATGGTGAGATGTGCTAACAAGCATAGAATCATAGAATAGTTTTTACTGGAAGTGACCTTAAAGATCATCCAGTTCCATCCCCTTGCCATGGGCAGGGACACCTTCCACTGACTGGGTTGCTCCAACCCCCTCTCCAACCTGGCCTTAAGTGCTGCCAGGAGTGGGGCAGCCACAGCTTCCATGGGCACCTGGTGCCCATGCCTCAGCACTCTCACAGGGAAGAGCTTCTGCCTAAGAGCTCAGTCTCCCCTGTGTCAGTTCAAAGTCATTTCCCCTTGTCCCTATCACTACATGCTTTTGTAAAAAGCCCCTCTCCAGGTTTCTTGAAGCCCCCTTTAGGTACTGGAAGACTATTATAGGCTCTCCCTGGAGCCCTCTCCAGGCTGAACGAGCCCAGCTCCTTCAGAAGAGCTGCTCCAGTCCTCACAGCATCTTCATGGCCTCCTCTGGACTTGCTTGAGCATATCCCTCTAGTGTTGGGGCTCCAGACCTGGCTGCAGGACTGCGGGGGGTTGTCATGAGAGTGGAGCAGAGAGGGACAGTTACCTCTCTTGACCTGCTGATCACACTCCTTTTGGTGCAGTACAGCACAGGGTTGGCAAATGGGGCTGCAAGCACACACTGCCGCCTCACGATGAGCTTCCCAAAGAACCTGATAAACATCGAATGACTAACAGCTGTTATGTACAAGGTATGCCTGGAGTTTCCCAGCATGACTCACTTCCCCATCACCTTGCATCTGCTCATCATGTTTTATTAATTCTGTTGCACCCAGGTAACCTTCTACGTAGAGCTTTAGCTGGTTGTTGAGTTCCTGTAACCAGTAGGGTTGGTGTACATAATTGATTTTCATCTAGTGTTGAAAGGGACCTGCAGAGCAAAATGTAATTTCCTGAGGTACTTGAAACTAGCTCTTCTTTACCCCAATTATGTGTTCAGCTGCCAGGAGGAATAGCTAAGCTGTCTGTGTAATCCTCACCTTATGAAACCTTTCCTATATGTTAACGTGTACAGTTGGAATCTGCAGTGAAAACAGTGAGGCTGAGAGTTAAACCTTGACTGAGGAATGATGGTGTGAATGTTAGATATGATTAGGGTTGTGCTTTGAGTGCTGTCTGCTGCGGTGGGGCTGTACCAGGTAACTTCATGGTTTTGAAGAATGGCTGTTGGGCATTTCCATCTGTGAGCTGGAGGACTTCAGGAACAAAGGGCATCTCTGGTTCTGTGTCATGCATAATGTCAAAGGAGGCCTTACAAATTCAGCTATTTGAAGAATTATGCTCTGGTGTCTAGAGATAGATCTTGTATTGCACTTCTAATCTAGAAAAAGAATCCCTGAGCAGGGTTTTAACTGAAAGCTAATGAGACAACTGTCTTAACTCTTTCTCAGCACAGGCCTGTTCTGTTGTAAAAGCTGACTAGGTACTTCTGTGTTTTAACATCTTGGCCACATAGAACTAGCATCCAAACTTTAAAAGTTGTTAGAATTTGTGGGCAGTGGATGAGGACAGTTCTTGGCATGATTTCCTTGTGTGTATCTGAAAATATCTCCGTTTATTGTATAGCTTTTGTTACCTGTGCATTAATTACCCAGTGTGTCTAGACAAGTGCCATACATCATACATCATGTGTAGCCGATATGTTACTAACCCTTTATTAGAACAGCAAGGATTAAACTGAAGAGGATCAGTGCGGTATTTCCAGTAGGAAGGGCTATTCTTAATGGCAGGATAGGCAGGGCTGGGACAGAATGGTCTCTGAGTACTGTGATCTGGAACTCTGTCTTCCTGATCACCTGTGGCTGCTTCTTGGCCGGTTTTATTGGCTTTTTGTGTGGTTTTGGGTTTTTTCCTTCATTTTGCTCTTTAGATTGTCAGACCTTGGGCTAAGTTATGTCTGATCAGTCAGTTCTCCAGGCTGTAAAGTAAATTTATCTTGCAAACAGGATAAACAGCAAGTGCCATAACAAGTCCCATAATCCAGAAATAAGATGCTGTAGAACTGCATGGGCTTATGCTGTGCTACATATTTGAAGTTGTTAAAGCTGTTTTAAAATGTTTTTCTTTTTTTTCCCTTTTTTTTTTTTTTTTTTTTTTTTTTTTCCCCCATGTTCTAAATGGCTTCTAAGAAGCTGGGCTCCGACTCTCATGGTAAGTGAAACTTGACATCCTTTCCAACAGGATGAGTCCTGCTAGTGCTGCTAATGTCCACACCTGGACAGTCCATAGAGACTAATCTGTTTAGCCTTTGAGTAGTTTTCTGTCAGGAACTAAGTGCCTTGACTTCCTTCTTACATTGTTGCTTCCTGATGCTGTGCCTGTTCTGGTTAAACTGGAATTCATCCTGTGGCTGTTCCCCACTCATTCATGGCGGAATGATACCTTCTCCTTCCCACACTTAATCCCTTCAGAATCAAAGCTGCACTGCAGTTGTGATACTTGTTTGATGTTAGTTGAAGTTGACAGTAGATCTGTATGTAGCTCCTTTCTGTGCAAGTCACATGAAAAGTTGTGACTTTGAAAGTGAAGCTTTTAATATATCATTGAGCTATGCTTGCTTTTTACTCAGCAGTGTTTGTTTTTTCCCCTAAATTGGACTAATCTCATTCAGCTACATACTAAATTTGAGATGTGTAATGTCATGCAGATTATTGGTATTGTAATTATTTGTCTCTGTATGTGCTGATCTTTTAGAAAATGGGATATAATTTGAGAGGATTAATATTTCTGTGGAACATAAAAGTTCAGTTTGTACGTAAAGTAGCTTCTTCAAATTGGTAATCATCCAAGCTGGTACTGTGACATTCATGTGAAATTTCCAACATGATTTTTCATCCTATAAAAAGTTCTGGTTTTAGAAAGTCAGCCTTCATCTTCCTGGATAATCTTGCAGATAAGAGAGTCTGGGGGGAACTCCATTTTTCCTTGAGCCTTAGATGCAGTCCTGCAAGTGTTAAGTTGAAGCACAGAGTAAGAAATTCCTCACTTAAATACATGGTTAAGGATTAATAAAAATGGCCTATCAAAACTTAATTTTTAGGCAGTGTCCTTTACTGTGGCCCAGTGATCTGGCTGCAAGACAATTAATTTCTTTATTAGTTAGCTGCTAGATCTTCAGCTGTTGCTCTTGTATCTGTGAATGGTCTCGGAACACTTTGAACTGCTTGTCTTTTGAGTCTCCTTTTCTCTCTTCTGCTTCCTAAATCAGATGGGCAGAGATGCTGCTCAGAGCTAGAATTCAGCCTGTCTCAGATGTTTCTCAGTATAGTTTGGTGGAATATGCTTCAGGCTTCAAAATGACAAAATCTAAACAAATGATGCTGTAAGTTGCTGGCTGCTTCTACCTTTCTGTGTTTCTAATGGTGTCAGTGACACTGTCACAGTACTGTATCTGAGGAGTAGTGGAGCAACTTCCTTGACTTACTGTGTCTTAAGAAATCAGCAGGGCAATTGTTTCAGTCTTCTCCAGGGTTATTTAAGAATTAATCCCACTAAATGAATCTTGGCTTACTGTAAAGCATCTAGCCCAACACCTCCCTTTAGCTTGGTGATTTTGAGAAACTGATGAAGTTGCACAACATGGCTGATTCATGTCTTGTATTTTTTTGTTGAGCTGCTTATTAGAGGTCAGAGGACTGCTATTGGATCACAGAATGGTTGGAAGGGACCTCTGGAGATCAAAGTGACCAAACTCCATCCTCAAGCAGAACCACATAGAGCAGGCTGCTCATCACCATGTTCACGTGATGATGAGAACATAAGGAATGGGTGGAGAGAAGGGAACCCTTTTCCTGTCTCAAAGAGTATTCTTAGCACACACCTGTAACTATGCCTAACCATAAAACTTCAGATGTTATCCAGTTCATTTGAATAATTGGGAGTTCAAGCTTAAGTTCTGGTAGTTACTGGCATCTAGAAATGCAGCTTTCATCTGTTGCACAGAAAGTGTGGGTTGTACAGGGACATTAACATTGCTGTTGTATTGTTGCTGTCATTATACAACTTGAGAGCTTTTAACTCCTATTTCTGAAAATTCCAGAAGTTTGGTTTGTGTGACCACAAAAACAATTTTGCTTGGTTTCAGAACTGTTCCCTATTTGTAGCTGGTAACTGGTTTTACCTGAAATGTTTCAATTTTGCTGCCAAGCTGGAAGATGCTTCTTTGAGTTGGTCGGTGTGTTCTGCATTGTACTAAAGTGGAGGGAATCATAGAATCATAGAATAGTTAGGGTTGGAAAGGACCTTGAGATCATCCAGTTC
>JBAFWW010012772.1:0-12214 GCA_036873685.1 Agapornis canus
GCATCCCTATAGGCCCCCTTCAGATACTGGAAGGCTGCTGTGAGGTCACCACACAGCCTTCTCTTCTCCGAGCTAAACATTCCCAACTCTACTATACTTACTTTAAGGAAAGTCAGCTGCACAGACAGTTAGAATGGCTGTCAGATACAAGATGACTGAATTATACTTGTTTTGTTGATGAGTCTAACAAGAAAATCACCAGCTATTTAATGCCTGGAACTATCACAGCAAGAGCCCTGGGGTTTGGGAAAAACCAGCACCACAAATGACTTTCTGCCCCAGCTTGCTGGAAAGAGCCTTGAGAACCTGTGTTTCTGAAACCAAACCTTTATATGTGTGGATATCATCCAAGCGTTGCTCTGGTTCTTACACTGAAAGGTGAACTGAGAGCACGTTTTGGCTCAGATGCTGTCATGTGTTTTTATTTCTTGCACTGAAATACATCTTTTTAATTTTTCCCCAGAGCACTGGGCCCTTCTGGCAGATTGAACTCTGCCTCCCGCAGTGTTTGGGTCATGAAAATATTTTGGGTTTCTTTATGGTTTTTACATTGCTTTGCTGAATGCCTTTCAAAGACCACCCTGCGATGGATCTTGCTGATGATGCTCACATGAGCAGCACGCAGCTGAATGGTTTCTCAGCCCACTCTGATCCTGCCCTCCTTACTCGATAGCACTGCTGACTGCCTGAAATTGAATAGGTGTATTTTTCCCTTCAGGACTTGCTTTTTGTTAGGTTTGAGTTACCAAGCATAACCTAATGCTCCCGATCCTGCTTGCTCTCACCTGATAAAGGGCTGATAGACATGTGTGTGTGAGAGTGCACTGTCCCATGCAGCAATGCTGTGTCATGAGGAGCTGACAAATCTGTTATCCTCTATAGTGCTGGCTGTGACAGGAGCATTCTGGCACATGACAGAGATTGTGGCAGCACAGCCCATCTACACAATTTTAGGGGTTTTGTAAGCCACGGATAGTAAAGGGAGTGGCTTTATTTTTAAGATCTGCTACTATAAGGGTAGCCAGATGGTTTATGGAATGATAGTGAGTCACCAGCATGTCTCTAGAAATGCTTACGTGTCATGTCTGTGTGAGACAGGTCATCTGCAAAGATGCAGATGTGATTCTCCATTTAGAGCATACAGCAGTAGCCTGATTTATATGGAACACGCAGCAATGGCTGCTGAGCTTGATGCTGTGCCCCTCGTCTAAGAATAGTCTTACTGTCTTGAATGCTTGCCAGTTTCTGATAGCTCGGCAAGCAGAGGGAAGAAACACAGCTATTATGTAATGGCTTCTCTTAGCCAAGAAAAAAATTCCATTTATTGATCTGCTGTCTGAAAACCTCTGTAACTCTGTGTAATTGATGACCAGCTGTTAAGAAAAGCTGTTTGGAGGAAGAACATTTATAATTAAAGAACAGACACTTCAAATTCAACTCGCTCTCCATTTTCTCATTGCACTTTATCCTGTCTCAGGGAACAACCATCCTGCCTGGGCCTTTAAGTTTCTTGTTTCAAACTGATATATGCCTTTCCCAGAGAGAAATGTTGTGTTCTCCAGTTTCTCTCCCTCTGCTATGGAGGGGAAATATTCGTGGAGCTGTGTGAGAAGAAGAGATTAAGGAAATATCAAGACTAACAGATGGGAGCAGGCAGGGGATGACGTGTAGTCAGGGCTGATGTTACAGCAAGTCTTATCTTGTTAGCAGAAATATCTTGCAATTAGCAGAGTTTGGTGGCAGAGGTTGGCTTTGAGCGTGGAATAGAGTTCTTCCTATCTGACGAGGGGCCTGCCTGTGTCTAAAAATGTCGTAATACTAGGTGTCCTGGTACCCATGACCATTTAGATCTTGATCTGCTTTTTCTAGATCTGCCCATCTCCTCTGGGATTTAGAGGTGAAAATATTTCTGGGTTTCTCTGCTGAAAGCTTGACTGTACCTGTTTGTTTAAGGGAAACCCAAAATAAAGGTCACTCAGCTTGAGCGTACAGCATAGCTCTCCCAGACCAGTGGCTATCCACAAGTTAAGCTATAGCCTGCCTCTCTTCCCCCCTCACAGACACTCTGAATAAGGACTACAATAGAAATAGAGAATTTAGCCCAATAATTGTATTATGCATTTAAATATAAATTGCTGGGGAATTGATGATTGCTATGTTTGAGTTGTAATTATTTGAGTATGCATGGTGTTTTTTCTTAGAGTACATTTTAACTAGTGTTTAAGTCATTTTGCATCCATCCAACCACCAATGTGCAGATGTCCTTAAGCTTTCAGTTGTAAATCCTTGAGCTGTCACATTCCTGCTAGAAAGCCCATTTCCTTGACCTCTCCAGCAACTGTAGACTGGCACTCTTTTCTCCCTCCCCATCTTTGTTCTTTTGGAAGACTTCTCATTTTAATTCAAGTCTAAAACACAGCTTGGGTCCTCTCCCACTCTGTGAGCATCAGTGGCAGTGGTCCTGCACCTTGCCTCTCCCTTGCTGCCTGCAAATCAGATGGCCACCTCAGCAGCTGGGGAGAGCATAAAGGTTCATCAGAAGCCCTGGCAGTGGGAATGGCACTGCTTGGAGCTGAGCATGTGGAAAATTAACTCTCTGCTCTTCGGCAGCAGCTGAGCACAGCTGAGGGTACAGAGTCCATCTTCCAGATGGACTTGGAAGCCCCTCCATCCTTGAGCTGTTCATTGCATCAGTTCAGGATTTGGATGCTGGGGCTGAGCAGTTAACATGCAGGTGGTCTGATCCCATTGATTGTGCAGGGCTCTGGGGAATGAAACTGAGCAGACTGGTTTTTTTTTTCCCATGGTAGGGAGGAAGGAGAGGGGGAAAAAACCAGATGTACACAGATATTTTCACAGCATATACCTGTTTTCAACCACCGAAGCTCCTATCCTCTTAGTGGGATACTGAGCACCAGCAAGAATGGAAGAGAGTAAAAGTCTGGCCTGTCACCCCATTCTCTGTCTTGGCCCAAAAAAGGAATTTTTTTACCTTCTAAAGGGCTAGTAAAGTGAGGGAAGCCAGGAATTAATTGTCTTTACCCTCCCCATCAGTTTTAGCAGCCACCAGTGAGAAAAAGTCTGGATTTCAGCTCTGTTTGCAAGGTGGAGAGCAGTAAATACCATTATTCACAGAGACTTTCTGAGGTGCAGCCAACGTTCAGGAATGTTGTAGCTTGGTCCAAACAGAACCTGTATGTTTCTCATTGGCCTGGCTTTGTTTCTTAAGACTGTTT
This sequence comes from Agapornis canus, assembly GCA_036873685.1. Lineage (NCBI taxonomy): Eukaryota > Metazoa > Chordata > Aves > Psittaciformes > Psittacidae > Agapornis > Agapornis canus. The sequence goes on from JBAFWW010012772.1 coordinate 3,237, forward strand.
CACTGATTGATACAGGAGATATAAACAAAAATTGAAAGAACACATGCCTAAAAATATAGACCAAACTCTTGCACCAGAGAGAGGAGATTGCAAAATCAGCAGCTTGCAGGGCTCAAATGAGGCCATTCGCTTCCAAAAGCCAATCTGTTAAGAAAACAAATAAATAAACAAATAAAACTGATTGTGATAAGCCCATGACCTTAATTGTTTGGATATATGTTTGTGAAAGCCAGAATCAAGCTTTTCCTTTCCAGCCCCCACACCAATTCTTTTGGCCTCCATGTCATAAAATGCTTGGGAGCTTCTGGTCCCTCTTATCTCCTGCCTACCCATGCCAGCAGCCAGAGGTCCAATCTGCCATTGTTTCCCTGAACAGGACACCCACAGGTTCAGGCCGCCAGTCCTGGGGTCTTGTCTCAGTTCTTACCCAACTTCAAGCACAGATGTCTGGAGCAGCTGTCATTCACCTCCTGACCTGGATAGACCTGGTGATGATTGCATATTGCTGGTGATGAATATTTCCTCGCTAGCACATACAACCTTCATGGACGTGGAATGGCTTCTGGGGAGTCAGAGAGGCTGGACATAGTTTGCTGAGCCACAAATGTGTAATTATACTGAGTTTCATGCAGTTGTTTTGTAATTTATTACATTTGAAAAGTCATCCCTAGTAATGCTTCATGTTTATGTAGGAGTCCATGTTGTTGGATTAAAAGACATCTGTTCAACCCAGGTAAACATAGATGCAGGATGCCTAGTGGGTGCATCCCTGATGCTTTTCTGGGTGGACTCATAGTTGTATCCCCATTACACCCCCAGGTCCATTCCTGGATGCATCCCCTGGGTGCACAAACGGGTTCATCTGCCATGCAACAGAATAGGGTGTTGTCTCCCAGCAATCCAGAAATTTCTCAAGACCCTAAAAGGTTGCTCCTTCCATTTCTGGAAGCATTTCCATGGGAGGTACACACATGAGTGCTGACAGAGCCCCTGAGCTGTGCTCCATGAGAGAGAGGGTGCAGGGTCAGGCCCATGCGCTGTTATCTTGTGGTACATTGAAACTCACCCTTGGGCTTTCACCTGGGGACCTGGCAATGCATTTTCCAAAAAACAGCTCCTGCTATGGCCAGGTAGGAGTTCTCCCTGGGGTGTATTGTTACTCTCTTTAAATATCTCAGATCTTCCGCTTCTCTTCTTCAAGCTTCAGAAATAAAACATGACAGCTATCCCACAAATCAGGTATCTAAAAGAAAAAAATCACATTTAATTACTCCTGAAGGGGAACTTATAAATGAAGAACACTTATTAGTGCAATATATTTTTTCTTCTGTAGTTTTGAACTGATCTTTAATAGTGCCAGCAGAGGCTTGGCATAACCTTGGAGTGTGTCTCATTACCATTCAGATGGAAACTGCTGTCTTATGACTGCAGTTTTAAAATACAGTACATTTTTATAATTCCTAAGTAGGCAATCAAGTGGACATAGGACATGAAATTGTTTTCAATCCTGGCACCAAACTCTGCACTTTGCTTGCACATGCTGTTCAGTGGATATTAAGGCCTGGGTGCAGCTGAAGGCTGGGTTTAAATAACAGGGTGATCTTGTAGTCCTCTACTCTGAAAATAGCAATGTAAAAATGTATGCATTTATGATTTTGGTGATTTTAATTCTAAAGTCACCCAGGTACTGGGGCAGCTTCTCTTCCTTCTATACTTTTCCTGCATGCAGGTGGTTGGGCATAGGCAGCAAGTGGCTTCTGGCTGGAGAAAATGTGACTTATGAGATGGTCCTCACAATGTATTAGTTGCTGGGAGCTTCGAATGCTGCCTTGTGTTGTTAGCACTGACCTAAAGGTACCAAGGTCTTCTACTGCTTTCCTCCCTTCAGGAAGCTCTCCAAATCTGCAAACCCATTCCCCTAGCTAATTAACAGATGCCAAAGGCAAAACGAATCAATCATTTCCTGGTGGGGCTGTCAGTAGCTTGTTCGTTTGGTGACCAAAGAAGCTGTGCCTTGGTCCTACTGCTCCATCATTCCCAGGGGGACATCTTCCATCTCGGGCTTCATTTCATACTCGAGACAGAAGAGGATGAGTGTTTAGCCTGGAAGTCACACAGTATGCAGAAAGATCAATGTTTTCTTCCCTACACTAGAAAACTGTTGAAAAATGTAGCATTTTCAAAAGAGTCGTAAGAGAGAATATGTATTTCAGGGTGATGCTGGAAGCCAACAAATACTGGGAGAACAGAGGTCTCCTTTTTGGTGATGGAAGAATTAAGGTATTAAACCAGAGGGTTTCAGATACTGAGCTCATGAACATCTGCAAATATATTGAGGGGTTTTTTAGACACATTTTTTCCTCCTATCTGTAGGACATACCTGACACAAATTACTGTGTTTCTGGGTATCTTGCAATTTTTAATATATTTATTCTTATAGGAGATAAGACATTTTCCCATGACTGCAGAGGGAACTGATTCACAGAAAGCATCAGCTCTTTAGAAAGGCTTATAGGGAGAAGATGCAATTTCTTACAAACTGTTGGCACTCCCAAATAAGTCCATAGGATTTATAAAAGGTCAATGTGAGCATCCCATAATGTGCATCTGCACTGACAGACCCTTATATCCCCACGAAAGGAGCCTAAGTGGGATGGAAACAAGACTCTCCAGGTGAGACACCTCCACTCCACATCATCCGTGGCAATCTTCCTCCCTCCTCTTCCATCCCCCAAACATTTCCATGAGTTGCTCTTGGTGCTGCAGATGGATTAGGTTGCCCAGACCCAAAGGAGAGCTTCTTCATGGCAGAAAAATGCCTCCATTTGTTAGTTTAACCTCAGAAATTTTCCTCTGGTAAGGGCTCAAATATGTGCCACAGGAGTGATGGTTTCACTGCTGCCCTCGGGGCCTCACAGGTTTTTCAGGTCTCTAAGCACAGCCATGCTGCTTCCCTCGGGTTTCCCCTCTGTATTTCCCAATATCTTTGCCTGCTTTTTGGAGACCACCGTCTACTGAAAGCCCAGGCAGCCCAGCATGTGTTGCCCAAGATGCACAAGTCAAACGAGATGCCCAAAGCTGTGAGCAGTGACCAGCTTGACCCTCCCAAGGAATGAATAAGGATAACAGAGAATAACAGTCAGGTGGCTTTATCAGGGATCAACTTCCTATTTTTCTGAGCTGCTCTTTGCATGGTAATTTTGTTACTAGCTTTCTCCTACCTTCCTCGCAGCATTGCTGTTTATGATAGAGCCCTGCCAAAAACCTCTGGGAACAGTGGGCACTGCCATGTGCTGTGGCTGGCCAGGGCAAATGGGCTGGCAGACAGTCTGACACACTCTCTTTCCCTAACTGAAGGGGATTTAGTGAAGCTTGAGAGTATCTGCCAAAGCTGCATTTAGCATAGGGAGCTGACTGCAACAGTCACATTACTCACTGCAGGTTTATAAATAAAACCAGCCCAGGCACAGTTTCTCCTGACACCGAATGAAGGGATTCAAGGAAAGGTCACAGTATACTGTCCCACTAAATTATTTGAAGCTTTACTCTCTAACAGTCCTCCTTTAACATAGAGGTGACAGTGTCCATCATGCCACAGTGGGTGGGTACAGCTTTTAGGGGAGTTTTAACATGTCTTCTCCTTAAGAAACAGGCCAGGATGAACTACTTTGCCTTTCTTGGCTGCCCAGAGGCAGTGGATTTCCTGGCTTGTCTTCTGCCATCACTTGACTGCACTGAAATTAAAACTGGGTGTTTGCTCCTGAAGTTTGCTCCTGGACTGAGTTCAGGAGACATGGCCAAGATTCACTGTCCCACACTACATCTGTGTCTGACCATGGGCATGCCTCTGGGGGCAGAAACCTTCGTCTGTCCTAATGCATATCACAGAACGCTCAGAAAATGCTTCCTTAAATACCTACTCAGCAGAAAATAATACTGATCAATGGAAGCTCTTTCCTCTAAATAACAAGCTGACACTCTGATATTGAAGTGTTTGATGTGGCAGTGATCATCCAGCAGTGAAGGTCTGGGACCCAGTGGAGATGCTGCTGTTTTGCTGCCGTACCAAGCAGGAACAGGGTCTGTGCTCTTAGAAACATACAGATATTTTCCCCTGCAAAAGTCAGCATTTGTCAGCAGCTGCTCATAGTCTTGCCTCTGGAGTATCACAAGATTTGGGCTTTTTCTCCTTAAATTTAAAGATCAATAAAACTTGGAACCCAGGATTGCAGGCACCAGTTTTCAGTGGAGCTGCAGATACAGTAAATTGAAGCCAACTCAAAGCAGTATTTCTTTTAGTTATCTTTTACAAATGTCCCCAGAGCAGCTGATAAAGCCCAAGGTGTCATGGGTTGTAAGATGCTCTGGGTAAGAGTGCTACATGGTCCCTATTGGGATTGTGTCCTTCCCAGCCACCACAGCCAGAAGGACTACAGGCACTCATGGTGCTTTGTCCATCCCAAAGCATCTAAAACACTGGAATGAAAACATTTTAGGGGGAAAGGAGAGGAAACGTCATGCAATGAGAAAACTTGCTTGAATAGGTGTACATCTTCTTCATGCCTAATGGAGAAAGACACCTAATGGTTTCCAGAGCTCAGGAGCTGGATAAAAACAGAGCACAGAGGTGGTGGAGTGAAAAGATCTGTTAATGAAAAACCAGATATATGGCTTGGGCTGTTGGGCACTTGGCCCAGCGCTTGGCCAGAGAAAATCGGCTGAGCTGTGCTGGAATTGGGACCAATGATATTCAATTCCCTTCCTTGTCAAATGCCCTAAATTAAAAAGAGCATAAAAAGCTTTTAAGTGATGTGCTCACTGACAGGTTAATGTAAGTGGCTATGGGACCATTTTCTACAGATAGGTTTATATCAGGAACAAAATTACAACTTATTTCATAGCAGGTATTTTACTATTATTGCAGAGTTTCCTGCTGCACTTATCCATAAGGAGAGACTTTCTAAGTAAGCATCATGTGGAAGTCAGTGGAGAAGCAGGTCACTGTGGCTGTCCAGCTGTGTAATGGATGCTCCAACCCCTGCACCCATGCCAGGCTAGGATAGGGCAAATGAAGGGTCAGCAGGGCTTCCTTTAGCTGCAGTGGTGAAACCAGCCTCTTTGTTCAAAAACATAGCTCAGAATGCCAAGCGACATCCCCAACCACCAGGCATGCCTTTGTTTGAATCCTCCGTGCCTTCTGTCCTGCTCTGCTGACACAGAGCCACGGCATTGCCCTCAGAGATGTATTGCATAAATCCTCTGGTCATCTTACATTTTGATGTAGAGTAAGTCCCCAGAAAATGCAATTTGAATGTACAGAAGCTACGTATGAGATTTAGCTTCTGGATTAAATGTTAGTTTTGACATTCAGACTTGAAAATTTCACTGTTTTTTGCAGCGTCTTTAATTAGTTGGTTTAAAATTTTTTATTCTTGTTTTTTCAAAGGATTAATCTGAAGATGGAGTGAATATTAAGCTTTAGAACTTTTGGGGGGCTTTGGGGGAGAACAGAACAAAACCAAACCAAAATCCAACTTAATGACAACCCAAAATATTTTTCCTTCAAATTTTTAATTTTAACATCATGCAAAAATCACTTGGGTCAAATTTCTGAACAATACTATTGTATCTTTTTGGCTGTGGGTGCCCAAACCACATCAGCACAAACCATTTATGATCTGTGAGGCCATGATGAAGTAATTTGTGACTGTTCTGTGAAACCTATTCCTTTCATTGCACTTCTATTCAAAATGGGACTTTCACCATTTTGCCCAATTCTGTGCTGCTTTTTTTCATTGTAGTTAGCTTCATTGCCAAGTATGGAGAGCTCTCAGGACCCATGTTTTAGGAATTCTGAGGTAGTGCCAAGTTTAATATTTATGTCTCTGGATTTATAACAAAGGCGACACCACTCATAATATTGTTTATTATTCTGATCTAAGAAATCTCAGCAGTAGTGTGGACTTAGCTCAGTGCTAGTGAATCCCAGTGGAAGCCCTTTCACTGAGTCCAGCAGGCTTTGTATCAAGTCATCTTTGCATCTGAAGATGTACATCATCTAAATACAGTCCAGGATAGAAAAAGGTCAGCTGCTTTGGAAGGGAAAGGTTAAGAGCGTACATCCTTTTATGCTTTAGTGTGCATAATTTTGTAAAAGCCCATCATAAGTAATCTTCCTTAGTACAGATCTGACCATTTCTTTTCTGCCTGAAGAGCATTTAAAAAAAAAATAAAAACAAAACCAGAGCATTAGGGAAGAATATTAAGGGTTATTTGTCTCAAGTGAGATATGAGGAACAAAGAGTTTGGGCTTGTTAATACTTAGAGTTGTTTTCCAGTGGTAAGTGCTGTAAGTGCAAAATCAAAGGATTTTAAATAAGTGCACCAGAGGGAACTCCCTTTGAGAGGAAGAGTGGAACCAGCAATCTGCCTCAGCATCTCCAGTAACTGCCTGTGTCACTGAAATTTCTACTGCTTGGCCTTCTTGTTCAGCTATGATTCACTCAGATTTGCATTTGCAATGCTTTGGCTTCTCTTTAAGAAGTACTAGCCCCTGTGAGCCTTCTGTTCTGACTAGTTTGTTGGTATCATTGTCAATGGTGAAGCACCTCCCTCTATACACCTACTGCAATCTGGAATTTATTTCCATTAGTTTAATTGAAATAGTGGTTCAAGTATGGAGTTACAAGGAGACTCGTATGGCTACTGCCAGGGATGCCATTGAATTCAGACTGGGTCCTGGTAGCATTTGTGTTGCTTCTATGGTAGTCATTGTTTTGTTAGAGAATTTATTCCTTATTCCTGACTTGTATCTGATTTGTATCTGCCTTGCTGAAAGTTAACTCCATGCCTTTTTGTCCTGCAGTTCTGGTTATATTATCCTGTCCCCAGGTTTTTCTTTAGACCAAGCCTATTTATTCCATCTTCCACTGCTGTTCTCCTAGAAGACACCTCTCACCCTTTGTTTACATGCAGGCTCACATGCATACCCACCCAGGATTATAACTGCAGATGCAATTATTCATAGAATATGAGGTTGGAAGGGGCCTCAAAGATAATCTGGTCCAACCTTTCTTGGCAAGAGCATGGTCTAGACAAGATGCTGCAGCTCCCTGTCCAGCTGAATCTTGAAAGTATCCAACACTGGGGAATCCACCACTTCCCTGGGGAGATTATTCCAATGGCTGATTGTTCTCTTTGTGAAAAATTTTCCTTTTGTGTCCAATCAGAATCTCCCCAGGAATAACTTGTACCCATTACCCCTCATCTTCTCCCATGACTCCTTGTAAAAACACAGTCTCTATCTCCTTTGTAGCTACCCTTTAAATACTTTAACATGGTGAAAAGGTCTCCCCTAAGCCTTCTTTTCCCAAGGCTAAACAAACTCAGTTATTATTATTCTTGCTTTCAGCAACACCTTAACACTTCTGAATGGGATAATCAATATTCTCTGCTTGTCTGGGAGTGGTCATGGCTGACTGTGCCACTCTGTAAAGTCAGATGAATAGTTAAACATTGGTGTGTTTTAATCTGGTGCAGTCCAAAGCTCCCAGCTGCCAGCAGATCCCAGCTCCTTGCTCATGTGTACGTGCATTTTTCACAAGCCTGAGCCTGTGCTGTACAATAACCATTCAAGGCAGAGATTCCTTTGTTTCTTCTGTGTATCTTTAGACTAATGCTATCCACATTTGTTAGGTGTTAATCATTTTCGTAGTCATCTCTGTGTGATTCCTTCTATAAATAACAATGTCAGATCTCTCTCCTATCTTGTTTACCATAGCTAATGCTTTAAGTTGGGTGTCTTCATAAGAGCTGTAGCTTAAATGAACAGAGATAAAGTCATAATGTAGGCTTGGTTTTAGTAAACCATGATTTTCTTTGTTCTGCTATAAATCAAGCCTTTCAAATAATCTTTTTATCCAGTGTCTGTAAATACTGTACAATGGTAAAGAAAGACAGGTGCTAGTTTCAGGCTTAAAGCTGTTGTATTAGGCATTACAAATATAATTCCTGCTATGTCTGTGTCACCAATAAAAGAAAGTCTCTTGAAAAAGAATTCTTCAGGGAGGGTATACGGCCGTGAGCAAGTAGCTGCAGAGTGTGCCTTGGAGATACGAAGTTAGAAGGAGAAGCTGAAAATATGATATGTCTCTTTCAGTTTGACCTCACCCTCTAATAGTGTTTGGCAAGTCTGCCTTGCAGATAAATCAGTTCATATTAGAAAATGGGTTTGATTTATTATGAAACTGATTGCAGCCCTGTCCTGTGCTGAAGACATTAGTGATAACAGCATCGGGTGCCTCAGCTCTTAACTAATGGGTTTCCCTCAGACACTTCAATGCTGTCAGGCTTTTTTACCCACAGCTAACAGCATCCAAACTGCACACCTCTGATGGTCCCTCCTCCTGGGCACAAAATCCTTCCAGGGCAGGGGTGTGTCAGGGAATGCAGGTTGCATGTTCTTGATGGGCTGGGGTTTTGGGAGCCTGTAACCATATCCTGCTCCATCATCTTCAGGCAGGACAGGCTGAGATGCCTGAGATCAGCTGGCATTTCCCAGAACATGCAGTTCTGCAGAAGCAGGGCCAATGTGACCATTACAACCACCACCTTGAAATACCGAAACATTTTATGTGCTTTTGTTATGCCTGTTTCCTGAAAATGGACAGGATTACTGGAAATACAGAGAAGTATCCATCAAGCATCTTTCTTTTACTTTTCTTTGGTGATATTGCAAAGACTTTAACCACAAAGGAAACCCATCACCATATGTAACAAGGATGTTTCACTACTTTTTTGCAAAGGGGAAATATAACCCCCATATTCAAGAAGGGGAAAATGGATGACCTGGGGAATTACAGACCAGTCAGTTTCACCTCTCTGCCTGGCAAAATCTTGGAGCAGATTCTCCTGGAAGGCATGTGAAGGCACATGAAAAACAACGAGGTGCTTGGTGACAGCCAGCATGGCTTCACTAA
>JBAFWW010012774.1:0-10441 GCA_036873685.1 Agapornis canus
TGGAACTAGATGATCTTAAGGTCCTTTCCTACCCTAACTATTCTATGATTCTATGACAGGAGACAGAAAATTTGAAAGTTATGGTGAATTCTTTTTTTTAGGACTTTGGTAAGACTGTAGTCCTACAGTGCTATAAGGCAGTTATAAGGATGGTGGATTAAACAGCTTGGAAGAAACGTTCTTTTAAAAATTACTTGTGTTTGTAGATGCAAGGGGAACATAAGGAAGGAAACAAGAATAATCCTGCTGCACCATAATATATATCCAATCAACATCAAACAGTAACTTCTTACAGCTACAAGAAAAACTATACAGAAGATAAAAGAATGGGAGAAGTATATTTGATACATAAGTACTCTCCAAACGCCAACAATTTTCATCTCAAGGGTTTCCTGATTAGACTGTTGTAAAAGAGCTGGACTGTCCAGCTATTCTACAAATATGACCAGTTTCCCAGTGTATCTGTAGAAAGAAGAAAAGATGGTAAATATTTTAGGAATCTGTAGATATCCAGCCTTAACGAACAATACAGACTAAAAAATAGTGTAATTCTAACAGTGCTGGAACAATGATTTTATCTCTGTAACAGCAGGAAATAAGAAAAACTTATCTAAGATATTGTATGTGAAGTAACACTGAAGTTTTAACAAGAGTCAAAGAAAATCAGGTGTCCAGATTCTGGAGAGATTTAGGATACTTACCTCCTTTTAGTATTTTTAAATGGTGTTTCAGACACTTCTGATATTTCTTCAGCACAAGAACATGTGCATCAGACTCTTCGGATGATTTCTGACCTATTCTGAAGATGTAATGGAAATTTCTGTAGACATGTCAAAAGCTTAACAGACGTGGACAGGTGGCCAACCTGTTTTTTCTTAGTGGTGACCCCTCCTACTTCTGTTTGGAGCTCATTAGTGGGACAGTATAAGAAAGTTTCTGCTATAGTGACCATTCTAGAATTTTTAAGCAAAAATTCAGTTTCTGATGTTATTGAGCCATCACTTGTCATACACAGAAACCTCTTTTTCATTTCCCTTAGAAATAACTTTTAGGTTCAGGAGATCACAGAATCTACAGTACAGAACCCAGAGCAATACAGTAGCAAATATTCTCACAAGGTAAGATTCTTTAGTAAGTATTGTTCTTCAACTTTGTGATGTAAACAAAAGCTATTTTTAGCTTAATATTTGTAGATTTAAAGTCTCACTAAAGTCTAAGTAGATTTTTTCTAGACCACAGCCTTATTTCACAAGGAATATTGTAATAGACACTGTTCAAACAAGGCATATATATATATATATATACATATGCATATGTATATATATATGTATAATAAGAGCTAGTTTTGTCTCCTAATTAAATATGGTCTGATAAGTAATATTATTTAATATTAATATGAATAATATTTAAGATTAATGTTATAAAAAAGTAATATTCCTTTTCATCTGAACACTGCTTTTTGAATATTTATATCTGAAATTCCTTTAAAGATCATAACTTTGGAGTAGGGGAAACAAAAATTTAAGACTATAAAATTATACTGTAATTTGTATTGCTTGTTTGGAAGAGCAAAAAGAATTAGGTTATACAGAGCTAGAAAAGTGTTACTTAAATCTTATTTTTAAACTGTGGATAAAGAAGAAATTAACCCATGTTTGAAAAATACTGTATTTTGAATTGTTCTATCAGTATCACAAGGACATGGAGAACATCAATCAGCCATTTAACAACAGAAATAATTCTTTGTTTTCCAAAATAATGTTTTCAACCTTCCCGTGTATATTTTTTCAAAGATTCATTATGGGACTTGTGATGAATACAATTTCATTTTGCTATACTCCAAAGACTGAATATTTGACACAAGTGCTCCTTATGCCATATTCAAAGATGGAAAACCTCAGGGGGCTATTCTGTATTAGACTACAGTTTATTGTCTAATTGCAGATTGTTAACTTTTTGTCATCACTTACAGTACTTAATTTTAAGGTTGCACATTTCATTAGAAATAGCTTGCTGTAACCTTGATAACCCTATTCACTTTCTGTTGATGGATCTTGAACAGCTTATAGCATAACTAAACCTAGAGTGCATGATAAATATTCTATAAAGTTATCTACATTCACCTATTTATCATTCATAATGTACTGTGAATGCACCATACGTATTGGCATTTTACAGATGTTGTGCTACTACTAACATATATTTATGTACATTTTTAATCCTTTTTAAATCATACAGCATTGTACCAGTATGAAAAAAAAAAAAACCAAACCCATATTCAGAAAGTTGGTGCATTTTCAAATGTTTACATCACAAAGCCATTAGTCATTTGAAACTCCCACACATACCACACTTTGGTTGATAACTATGTCACTGCACAAAGGAATGGCAAATTTATACAATGAGGCTTACTGGAAAGAGTAACTATATTGTATAGATACTCTGTATATATACACTAATTTACCCTACATACAGTATATACTCTATGAGACTTGAGTAAGCTTGTGAGAAAGAACACCTGAATCAAGTGATCAACTGTGTACAATATTCCTCCTCTCCTGTTAAAGAAACATTTTGTAAGGCTTGATTCAGTTCAGATTCAAAGCTCTGTTTTAAATCAGCCATACAACCACATTTGGAATGTCCATAACTGTGAAAAAAATAAAAAAGCAATTACTGAACGATCTACAGAAATTTGGGAAACATGAGTTGACAGCACAGAAAGATTCAACATTATTAAAAATAGAAGATAGTAAAATGCACATATATAGAAAGAGTTGATAAAGTTACAAGGCCAAAGTATATTTTTACTATGCAATTCTGCCTTTTTTTGCACAAATAAAGAGATAATTTTCACATATAATATATGCAACGAGGACAAAGATATGAAAAGTATTCCTGAGAAGATTTTTTTCAAGAACTTTTGACTACTATTCACCTCTCCACTAGAAGTCATGGGATCTAAAGTTGTATGAATAATTGATGCTTTAGTTCAGAGTTCTTACTTTCTCTGTTTTTCTTGCCCAATGAATAATTCATTGGTTTTGCAAAGTGGAATACTTAAAATAAGGAAGATTAAGAGAAAGCCATCTTCAAATAGTCTGTATCACTTGACTTGGAAAAGCAATACACCTAAGTTCTTGTTCCTCTTCTGAATTTGGCAGACAGAGGAGCTGAATCCGTATTTCTCAGAGGCTGGGAAAGTATGTAAGTAGAAGGAACACCAGTATCTTTGCTGTAGTTCCAGGAACTGTACCTAAGCCTCTTGGACAACAAGCTCTCAAAAAAAAAAATCAAAACATTTCATTTTGATTAATGCTATTTCAATGTTTTCTAGATGTATTACTTTCCTTGACCTAAATTTGTTCTATGAAAGTGGGTTAAGATGGCAGTTTGTACTGCACTTAAATTCAATTTATGAATAAATGATTCCCAGGAAGGCTTTTCCCAGCTCTTATGTGATCACACAGTCATTATGAACTGGCCTGTAGGTGCTGTAATCTTTAACAGTACTTCATCTAGTAGAGATTTTACATATGTGTTAGTATATCACCTGTCTGCTTTCTAATACTTCTTTTGAGACATTATTATATTTTTGTCAGGATGACTAAATGTTGCAGTCCTTAGACTTCTAGTATTCATTATTATTTGAAATCTTAACAAATCCATAAGATAAATTAATTTCTAGGGTATTCAGAGAGATAAGACAGAAGATACTGCTTCTTAGAGCAGATTCTACATTGCCTGAATCCTCCTCAAGCCCTTGAAAAATATTTTGTGTTTTCATTATGAAGCTTAATTTACATTTTATTTTAAAAATACTTATTTGGATCATCCATGACTTAAACCTGTATCAACTTTATATGTCTTCCTTTGGCTAGTAAAGTTCAGATTTCCAGATAACTGAAAATGGAGCTGCTTAGCATAAGTTGTAATTGTGTCCTCTATTTATACACAGTGACACATTTTGAACAGGAAGAATCAGAAAGATACATCCCAGAATTCTTAGAGACCACAGTCTGTACATTATTTTTAATGAGCAAGTAAGAGTAGCTTCAAATTACTACGGTATATGAATTTAATGCTGGTTTAAAATACTCATTGCATTCATTAGCTGATAAGTAGCCAATCTAATTCTATGAAATTGTCAGCACATTCTTGTTTTATGGTGACAGATAGCACCATTTTTATCTTAAGATTTTCATTCCAGTCATATTGAAGTTTAACTGACTGTGTTGTCAGAATACAACAGCTCATACTGTATTTTTAGTACTACTTTAAACTTTCCTCTATCTTATCTAAATGGGTGGCAAGGGAATTTTTTGACTTCTTTCTTTTTTTCCCTTCTTTATTTCTTAACTATATGGAAAAGATTCATGAATCTTCAAACTTCTAGTAAATGCATAACTAAGATGTTGTGTCTACTCAAGCAAATTTTTAAATTAGCCCAAAGTTTTGTAGTCCACAATAATCAATTGAATCCTAATGACAGGCTGCATGCTGTATCCAGAAGAAGAACAGGAACAGAAGTTGAGAAAGGAAGACCAACGGGCCCTGTAATACCATATTTCACTGCTAGGATGTCCAAAATAATGTGCATTACAGTTTTATGAGCTTGTCCATTTAAGGTCTGCCTTCAATCACATATGGCAAGTCATTACAATAATTCAGCTCATGTGCTCTCTCTTAGATGTATCACTTCAATACTGCTGTTGTTTTTAAGCTTACAATTAATATACATCTCCTGATTGGCCCTTTATGAAGATTCACAGCAGACAATCTAAATAAGGGACTCCCCCTAAGCTTTCAAAGGCTATTTTATTGCAAAAATCTTATACACTTCACTCATACTGTGAAACTGATAGGAGAAAAAATGAGCAGAAAAACTTATAACTTTATGAAATGCGACTGCTTGTTAATTGGGTAAAACTAAATAAAGCTCCACACAATGAAACCCTTCTATTAAGTTCAAAAGATTGACTATGAAATAGATAATGCCCTTTAAATCTACACTTTCATGCTTTTCCTGATGTGGACCTCTTTCATCCTCTTTTACAGCAGATTCCTGATAACCCAAAACCTCAATAACTTCAAAAGAATGGAGAGCAGATGAAGAAAACAAAAAGTATGTTTTTTTCCTTTTTCTTCTTTATTCCTGCCTTGGCAGGTCACTGAATAAGAAAGAAAATTTAGTTTTCTTTCCCTTCTTCCATAACATTACACAGTGTTGCACTATTATACTATGTAGAGCTATGTCTTTTATGTCTATGCCATTAACAGCAAATATTTCTACAGCATCACGATCTTGAACTGCATTTATTTTAGGATATCCCTAAGCTCATCTATACAACTCTAATCATGCTATGCAACCGTGATATTGAAGTGTTTCTGATTCATTTGCTTAGAACCCTGTGTTTCAGGGTTACGATTTTCTCCCTTTTACACAGAAGAAATGTTGTAAATTCAAGTTCATGCAGCATAAGGAAATCTGGGTCAGAACAAATTTCTGTCCTTAAACCTGCCTTAGAACTTTATAGCAGACTTAGCAACTAGCAACCATTTATCATAGATTTTGTTATAAAATCATGGCTTCAGGACATAACTTCACTATGTAGTTTACAAATTACTGACTGTTATTATCTAACACTTATTAAACATATCTTCTAAACAGAAAAGATGACAACCCATAAAAATCCCACCAATTTTATTCTCCTTATGCTTATATGAGTAATATAACAAATGCTATTCTTCCAAAAAGCCCACCCAAAACAAACTCCTATTCACCTAACCCAGGCTACAAATGGCTCAGAAGAGGACACATCCTTTGTTTTAAAATTAACTTAGTGGTGACAAATGCTGATCTAAAATAGACCTAAGTGCAAACTTCAGAATATGAATGTTTTCAAAGTCTCTCTAATTTTTTCTAGGTACTACTTGAACATGTGAATCCTCTTCTTTCTATACAGGATCTCCAAAGAAACCTGTATATACATCTCTTGATTCCATCAATTAATCTAGGAATCTTGTTTCAGGAAATCACACCAAGATGCTGACCATTTGTTACCCACTCTCTAAAACAATGTCCATCTTCTCATACTGATGTATAATCCCTAGTATAATTCTGTTTAGCCCCTCTACTTGCTCTACTGCAGTGGGGGCTTTTTTCATTCTACTGTAACACAGAATAAGAGTAATGAATGTGACAAGTTTCGCAGTGCTGCTATGTCAGATTGTACATCCCCAAATTCTCCACATTCATTTATAAAGGACTAAGATCCTGTTACTATAGTAACTCAATTTTACATGCCCTGACTGTTCTGTCTTTACAAGCTTTGCCATAACGCTGCTACAAGGTTGGTTTGGGTTTTTTTTTCTCTTTCTTTAATAGTATAAATCATGAGTTCTTCAACAAGCAGTCACATAGAAACATTTTCAAACGTTTTTCTCATAAAAAAATCTACTCTCTAATCCTGTCTTCTCCCGAAAGAACCAAAACAGCAAATAAGTGGTTTGAATCAGTGATTTTAAATTGCTTGATTTAGAATTATGCTAGGTCTGAGCTTGAGAAAAATAAGGTAAATAAAAATTGCTACCAGAAGTTTAAATTTTAATTTCTAATGCACCAAATCACAATTTTTAACACAGCACAACAGATATTTAAATTTCAAAAAACTGCTATCAGCAAGACCCATTGTACTAACAAAATGAGATCCAAACCCTTTACAACCTTAAGGTAGAATACAAGTATGCACATGTATGAAGATATGCAACTCTCCATTGAGTCCCTTGCAGAGACTAGGAGCAAACTTCTTTCTATTAGGAACTTTCTGAAGTCTAAAAAGGGTGTCACTCCAATTCTCACTTCAAAGAAATTGCTTTAGTGTTAACACACTTAAATTCTTAACTTTGTTACATTTAAATATGTGTATGCTATACTATAGGTAAGTAGCAGGACTACTATGTGGCAGAGGCTCGCTCATCAACATCAGACTAGCAAGGTAGGAGTACAAAATACATTAGCCTGGAAATTCTCCAGGAATCTATTGGATTCCTGACTCTGCTATGTACTATTGGCACATGCTGTGCCATGGTCCTACCTTTGTCTCTGATGGTGCTGCTCAGATGCTACTTCCACAGCATACGATGATAACAGCAGTGTGTATTTTAACATGAACAAACAGACAACGCTTCATACATAGAAAGAGGTAAAATAACTAAAATTGAAAGAATCACCTTAGAAAAGAACTCCAGGTTCTCAATCATCATCATCTGGTTTTCACATCCTGGCTCTTCCTCAACATTTTCTTTCCCCACTAATCTGACATTTGGTTTACTGAATAGTCAATCTGTGTATCTGACAGTGGATAAATGTTTCAAGCCCTGGATACCTTCCTAGATTTTTGCCTTTTCCGACAGTTTCTGGATTCCCTATGCTGATATGACCACTTTCCCTTTTATTTTGTCAACATAACAGAAAAATCATGAAGAAGCTACATGTCTTTCATTGTTTGAACAAGGAAACTCGGGATCAGGGCCACTTAAAAGGAGAAATGCATCCCCCATATCCATGTCACACTTCTGGTTTGTGAGAAATAACTTAGCATGACTTAAAAGTTCCTGACCTTAAGGGGAGAGTTGCAGAGGAAAGAGGTTTTTCCCATTATCAACCACTGCACACAAATTCCTCCGATTAATGCCTGTTCTCAGGTACTTGTATCTGACTGGTAACTACAGTCCTGGTTTTATTACAGGATGCTCTGCTCCCAGCTGTGGACCATATATCTACTTCATTATTTCTGCTGAGGCTACTGCTTGGCCTGCTTTAAAAAAATCTTCATTTCTCACAAATCTCAGGTTGTGCTACTTGTTGAAGTATGAATTAATTTAGTTCCCACCTCAGAACATGCTGTAAGCAGGCACTTTGTCTGTTTGCCAGGAACACAGAATTGCCTGGAATGGCTACTCAAGACACCCGGAAGTGACAAGTTGGTAGATTCTGCTTTCTCTCTTGAAGGTGCAAGGAGAACATGTCTTGCATTATCTTGTGATTTTCCTCTCATCATAATGCAAAGGCCCAAAAAAAACAGTGTGGTGAGTCAGATTTACTCAGCAGAGGCTTCTTCAAAATAATGCATCCTGTTAACTTTGAATGAACCTGCACAGCCACCATGCTCTCAGAACAGTTCAATGTGTCCCATTCTAAGGAACATGGCCAGGCACATCTCTTTTAAGCAGAGGTGCATTATCTCTTAGGGCTTCACTTGAAAAAATCCAGCTTTGTATCAGTGCTGTTTCAAGGCTGCCTCCTAAGGCATTGCTCCACAATCAGTTAAAAACTGTCTACATCTGATAACTTGTGTATTACTTCCTCACTCCTTTAATGTTAGTCCTTGGGTCTGTATCTTTCAATACTATTTCCAGGGTTTCACTTGTGCATGTGGAATTCAGAAAAATAGTTGACCAGCAGTTTAAATTTTGGACCTTCTTTTGCATCTCTGGTTCAGAATAATTATTTTTCAAGCTTTCAGCATATATCTGAAGTCCCTCAAAAAGTGTCAGATACAGGTCACCTGTTCAGTATTCCAGAATCTGTTTCTATCACCATGAACTAAACACTGACCAACTGTGACATCTTTTTGATACCGCTAGGTGCTTTTGGATTAGAGGTTACTTTTCTGCTGCCTGAAAATTCCTTTCTCACTAGAATCGATCCAGCTTGCAGGTGTTACAGAAGGCAAAATGAGGACATTTATTTCCAGAAATGTTCTGTCTCTATTTTCTCTGGTACATAGTTTAATCATGTGGTTTTAGGATACTTTAGGGCTCATGCTCATTTTATTAAGCCTTACAGAAATCCATTTCCTTTTCAAACATCCTTATACCTTGTTAAAACTTTAGAAAAACCCCATAGGGATCCTCTTCTTCTCTCTCCTGGAGTCATAGTGTGGTAAAGTTTTTGAGTATCCTTTCACACAGATTCTTGTGCCTGTCAATTGCTGTAAATTCTCAACACAAATGCCTTGTGGTTTTTTGGTTCTGTCTCTCCACAGTTTCACAAAATAAACTGTTTTACTCTTAACAGATCTAGGCCAGATGGCACTTTCTGCATGGCACTGGATTTGCAAACACAGGGTCTAATTTTGAAGTTATGCTTTAAAGCTTAACAGATGCTATGGCTGATGGGAGTTCTGCTAACTTGCTTGCACTGCTTAGCAATGACAGCGGATAAATACACAATAGCCCATAAATTCTATTCATGGCATCATCATTGCTGTAGCAACTTTTCTTGGCTGGAAGGCTATAACATCTTGTTTCTGAGCCAGCTATCACTGTCTCCCAGTCAGGCAGCAAACTCACTCCAAATATGCCTTAGGGTATCTGTGAAAGAGTGCACCATTTTATGTTTCTGGCTTGTCTGAGGACTCAAGGGGAGGAAATCTGAGTAGATGAAAGCCCTGGTACTATCCCAAATTTTTAGCCTAATAATTAAAAAAAAAAAAATTAAAGGTGTGGAAAAAAAAGATACAAGCACTCCTGAAGGCTAAAATTCTCAGTTACTGATACAAAAGAAGTGTTTAGAGGTTATGAGGA
The DNA here is from genome assembly GCA_036873685.1 of Agapornis canus. NCBI lineage: Eukaryota > Metazoa > Chordata > Aves > Psittaciformes > Psittacidae > Agapornis > Agapornis canus. The sequence goes on from JBAFWW010012774.1 coordinate 9,592, forward strand.
ATACTTCAGTATTATGTTATCTGCTGGTTTTAATTTCAAACACAAAAGAAGCCTCTAGTTAAAAAAACAAAACAAAAACAAAAACCAACAACAGAAAAAAAAACCCAACAACAATAACAAAAAAAACACACAAAAAAACCCAAACCAAAACAAAAACCTCAAAAAATAAACATAAACACACACACCCTAAATTGCAGATGGTGGCATAGACAGAAGTTAGCAGTGGCACAATTAGCCCAACATACAGTCTACAGTTACTGTATCTCTGTGCAGAACCCAGTATTATATGGAGTACATAACTTCTGCACATCATAAACCTCATCTAAAGCTCATATACCAGTGTTTACTGCAAATAAAACATTCACAAAGTTGCAAGTGGAGAGTTTTGTTTCGCCATATTTAGAAATACTATCACGAAACTAGTGTAACAGAAGGACAATGTGAATGAGTCATAAATACCTCCCTTCCTTTCTCCTGTTGCCCTAGAAAAATCTTAAATGTTGGAGCTCATTTTAGGAATAAAATTTTTATTTTTCTATTCATAATTCTTCCCACATGTCAGTTAAGAGCAGCTGAGTGCACACAGCACTACCAGCTCAGTAACATTTTATTTTAATGTAGGACAAAACTAACCAAAAAAACCCTTCAAACCAGTTTGTTTGAATTAAAGATTATTTCTAAAATCCTTTTCATCCAAATTTCCACTCAGAGTGTCCAATTCACTAGGGATGAGAAAAATCATATAAGATAAAAGCGGAAGCTACAGCAGTCTTCACTTACTCTTCAGAATGAGCCCATCATTATTATTATTGGTGGTAGCAGCAGTGATTTGTGTTATACCTTAGTTACT
>JBAFWW010012776.1:3248-18964 GCA_036873685.1 Agapornis canus
GTTGGAACTGGATGATCTTAAGGTCCCTTCCAACCCAAACTATTCTATGATTCTAGGATTCTTGTACATTCTAACTTACCCAGAGGAATAACAGAGCACAGCCTGTGCACGGGGAGTCATCACTATCCCCGTTTTGAGACTGCACTTGACAGATGTTGTTCATTGCTAAAGAGGCTCTTTCCATTTCATGTGGAGACAATGTCTCTCCAGACCTCCGTTACCTCCGTGCTCACACCTTGCTGTTATCTGAGCACTGGCTATTGAAGTAATTTATCACCAGTACACCCTTGCCTTGATAAGCTGTAATATATCCTTGTTCTGGCAAGAACCAAGATGACTGGGGAAGTTTAATTTGCTATTATTTGTTTTATTGCTACCTCTCTTTTCCTTCTTCCTCTCTTGCGTAAAGCAATAAAGATACAATTTAGATTGCACAACTCTTAGGTTTGTGCAACAACAGCCATTTCTGCTGGCTTGATAAGTAGGGCTTCATCTTTAACTTGGTGGCAATAACAGGTAGCGTTTAAATTAGCTGGGGACTACTGGGTGAGCCCATTACACTTTTGAAAGGGCAACCTATATGGGCACAATTCTGTGGTGGATGATAGATAACAAGTTTCAGAGGGAAGCTCTGGAACAATCTCCCAGGATAACACTGGCGTGTTAAAATTGCAGGCTTTCCTTCAAGGAATTGCTCTTTGGTGGGTGATTTCTGTTCCCCTTTACACAAGAGCTCTTTAGCACAGCTTTCTGTCCTGTTTTTGCTACAATAATGTGTTATGTATGTTTGCCCAAGGTGCCAGCGTGTGTTGATCCCTGAAGTGAAATGAGGATTAAGGAGCTGCCTTGACAGGTGCTGAAAAGAATCACATCCGTCCAGTTCGGGGCTGGAGGGCCTCTGATGGTGGCATGGCACTTCAAAGAGTGTGAGTGCAGAGCAGGGGAGAGATAGGGGTGCCTGCGGTAGAAATCCAGGCTCCCTCCTCTAGAGGAGAATGATAAATAACATAGTTAATGGTTCTTCATGGTTGTGGATCAGCATGTGCCGGAGTGATGTGGAGCCTTTCCCAGGCTTGCATGCAGCATCTCATTGCCTTGCTAGAATCATTTTCCTCAAGTCTTTCAGCAGGAGTTTAGCCATTCGCTCTCATGGCCCTGTTTCACAGAATGCCTGTCCTCAACAGCAATGCACAAAGCCTTTGTTAACACCTTCTCTTGCTCAGGCATTGAAGGAGAATCTGCAAAGCATGGCTGAGAGCAGCAGGCGTTTGTTTCCTCACCTTTGATTATGCACACAATCATGTGAATGCTGCCAGCCTGATTTTGTGCAAATACTTGAAGAAAGGATTAACAGCTCCTGCACAAATGCAGTATTTCAGCTGGCTGGAATCTGCTGAGTTCACCCTGCCTGCATCTGTTTAGTTCATTTACAGTGTTTTTAAACTTGGAGACTGAAATCCAGGTGGAGGCTGCTGGGATGACAGTGCTGGCCAGGCTGGAGCTGACGTGGAGCTTCACGCCTGCCTACTGTTGACTCCAACTCAGTTCAGGGCAGTTGTGTACCACATTGTTGGGCATACGATTGGCAGAGGATAACCCAGAGGATGTGAGCTCACAGAGCAAAAGCCATCACTTATCACTGAGCAGTTCTCATCCTCCAGCTTTTGAGGTCAGGACTGAGATATTCTACACCACAAGAAATGATGCGGTCCTGCAGCAAGAGTCAGGTTTGTGCAGGGCTTTACAGGGTCCTTGGCTTAAAGGGCTGTTGCCCTGTCAGCTTCATCTCTGCCTGCTCAGCACACTGTAGGAGTGTTTCAAGAAAACTTGAAACCAAGATATCCTTTTAGAAGAGTGTTTTTTCTTCCTTCTCAATACAAGCTGGGTAGCTGTCAGTGGGTTGTCCATAATGTAAAGGTTGAGCTGTGATCTTTGTTACTAACAGGTTTCTGTTCTGTACTGTGTTATGCAGGCTTCACTATTACATTACAGGGTTGATTTTACAGTGCAAAAAAAGATGCTTCTTTGGCAGTGAAAACCACAGAGGGGGAGGAAGGCAGCCAAGTGCGGGACCTGTTTAGCCCCCATGGGGGAGTGTGAGTTTGAATGTGGCATTAGAAACATATGCAGTGGTTTAGTTCAGAATCTTGCTGTAGTGTTTCTCTCCCTGCTGTTTGTTTTTACTGAAGTCTTGTGGGATTAATTTCCCGAGGGAAAGAACAAGCACGATGAGACCTGGAACAACAAACCAGAATTCCCTAACGCTTCTCTTTTAAAAGCTAAGGCCGTTTGCTGTGACCGTGGTACACCTGGAAGCTGGTGTCATCTCTCCTTGAGCTGTTTGGGAGTGCAGTTCCTGTGGATGAAGCTTTTGGTGCATCAGCTTGACCTTTACATAGAAAAAGGCCATGTGTAAATGTCAGGTTTTGCAGTAATCAGTTGGGATCCTCTGTTACTGTGTTGGTTGTTTTTTCCTCTGCTTTTATGATAGCAGAGATTTTTCGAGCAGTTTGATGCACGAGGGTGATGCAGGTTTCACTGTCTTATATTGGATAAATTCTCATGATGAGAAGGAGGAGATTCATACCTGTTAGTGCCCTGTGTATGAGAGAGAACTGGGTATTAAAATGGAAGATGGATTTAATTTCATTCTGAAGGCTCAGAAGTTGATTAAGCGATGGGTATCTCAGGATTAGAGGAACATCATTGGCATTTAGTGGGGTTTCCTTCTTACTTTAATCTGTGGATAGCTCTGTTTCCTGTTACTGAAATTTGATGAAAGAAAGCATCTTGTCTGCATGAATACTCAGCCTGATCTTGTGCTGCAGAAGCCTCTGAGGAAATGCTGATCTGTTATTTCAGGTTGCTGACTAACAACTTGGCCCTGTAGCTTCATAGCATGGCCTGACCTCACTCCTGCTGGCATAGCTCTGTGCGATTGATGTCTCCTGGCTGGAAAATCTGCTGCTGTAGGCCTAGAAAGGCTGAAAGGAGATGGGTTTGTGTGGGCTGTGAGGTTCTGCTGAGAGAAGAGCCCTGCTTGGCCTTGGTGTTCTTGTGGGGCTGTACCCATGTAGCTGTGCTGGCAAAGGCTCCTCTGGTTTACTCAGGGTCACTATCTCCCATCCAGACAGAGTTTCACATCAGGTAGGTTTTATCTCCTGAGGTGAGCCTTGTGAGATAATGGTCAGGGCAGCAATGTTGTCAGGGAAATATGCTGGATAAACCATCACATTTTAAGTGATGTTTCAAGGGATCTTTTGTCCTGCACAGTTAAAAACAATGAGAGCTGACAATGAGGAACCTTTCCAAACTCAATGGTTTCAGTCCTGTTTTGTTTTCTGCAGTGGTTTTCAGTATTGCCCTGTTTTCTTTTAGCCTCTAGAATTTCATGGAGCATGGTTGTGGACCTACATAAAATCAAGGTCTAATCCTGGTCTCTAATGTGTGCTTTGTAATTGTACCATTTGTTGCCTATCTGCAGAACTGTGGACAGGACCGGTGGTATGCAGGAAGAAGAGCAGGCTTGCTGGGCGACTGGAGCTAGATGATCTGAAGGTCCCTTCCAGCCCTACCTGTTCTGTGATTCTGTCATTCTGTGTTTGCTGACTGCTTCTTCACCACATCCAAGGTGCCGGTTCCCACCCAGTTATGTGCAGAGTAGACCCGATGTGGGGGCAGCAGTTCCTGGTCTTGGACCACTGTTTTGTTCCAAGTGAGGGTTAACTCCTCTGTGATTCTGTCTGGGAGAAGAAAGTACAGTTTCATTCAGTTCCTGATGTTGTGCATCTCCCAGCTCTACATCATTGTGTGAGGAATTGCCACAGGCAAGCCATGAAAATAGAAACCATCCATATTTTATTGACTATTTGTTCGGCCTGTATCCAGCACTTCTTTTGCCTGTGTTCTCCAGTGTCCTGCTTGAAAGGAAGATCAATCACAGGCTTATTTTAGTTTGTATTATCCCTAGTTAAAGAATGATCTTACTTTCAATTTGGACATTGTAATGTAGCCCCCTTAGCTGCTGATATGCTGCTTAGTCAGCATTTACAGCTTTCCTCTTTTATGGAAGGGGCTGAACTCTTCCCAACAGCTTGTGTGTTATTCCTACAGCTGAAGCAGGTTCTTTGTGTGCTAAAGTTGCAGCCTAATCTGCAGGATGGACCTGAGGGAAATGAGCAGCATTTTTCAGTCTCACAAAGTGATGGGCAGGCTGTGCCTCTGCCACAGCTTGGGTTGAGCATCCACAGTTGATGGTACTTGTCTTGCCCAACAGTCTTTTTCCTGGTATGAAATGGCTTGGAAAGTCTCAATAGCATTGCTGTAACGCACTTCCTTGTGGAAAACCTTAAGTTCTTGTTATGCTTTGGGTATAGTGCAATATATTCAACTGACAAAGAACCAAAGCAAAAGAAGCCCAACCCTGAGCCATGTGGGGAGGCGTTTCCTCCTGCTACCCTGTAGGCTGCTATGACTGCAGAGCAGAACTCTTGGTGAGTTCAAAGCCAGTTTATTGTTGCTGTGTGAGTATTTAGTGAGTCACTGTAAACCTCTCTAATTCTGTTACATCAGTATTGTAACTTACATCCTGCTTTTTCAGTACCCGTTTCTCAGCTAGTATTAATGGGATTTTCCTGTAATATATAGATACTAAGCCACTTCCAGTGTGTTAGAGTTTCAGTTTGACTGCAGAGAATGGTCAGAATTGCCAGATGTGTAGGCACCACTTTTCTATCTCTGCTGTGCTTTTGTTTGTAAGTGTATGAACTTGATGGAGATTTGTTTTGGCTTTTGCTCAAACAGTATTATGGCTGGGGGAGTCAAATAAACTGCCTTTGTGTTTGCCAGCGTGCTGTCTCTCCTCCAGATGCGTTTCAGTCCTGCTGAATCTATCGTGTAACAAGGTTCTTGTAGGAGGCAGCTATAAAGTGAAATCGTGCTGCTCTTGCAAGGATCCCTGTTCTTGAAGGGTTCATGCAGCCCCTCTGGGGCCAGCATTCAGGGCCTGTTTCTGGGGGAGCATGCAGGTGAGAGCGAGCCTTGCTGAAAGGTGATTCATGTGCTTTGGACAGTTATGTCCAGCTCCCCACTGTAAATGTGCCTCCCTGTGCACAGACCTTATAGTGTGAGCTTGCCTGATTGGGCTCAGACTGGAAGACAACGGAAATCTATAGAGTAATAATGTGTCACCAGGGCTGAGAATGACCACCCTGTGCAAGGTCTGGTGAGGGAGACTGATCTCAGCCATGCCTGAGCTCTGTGGTTTTCATAAATGCAGCTTGCGTGATGCCTGGTGAGAAAATATGCCCAATGTGGACACCCTGTAAAGGGCAGAAAGGAGGATGTGTTGGGAAAGGCAAGCTGAAAGCTTGACAAAACACATCCCTGTTTGAACAGTCTCTGTGGCAGGCTGTCCCTTCCTCACCGAAAGAAGCTGTGTAAACTTAACCTCAGATGTCATCAGAGGAAGTCCTCACCTGGAGATGAAGAGCTGTTTGTGCCCAGGTCTGTTTGTTAGTCTCACATTGCTGGCAATAATTGTGATGGTGTGTTCTGCATCACGTAGATCTGGCCAGGTTTTGGGGAGTGAATAACTCCAAGCATCAGATGACACTTAGCTGGATCTCGGGTGTCATGCTGTGAAGGTGAGTGGCTTTCCCCCATGACGGAGTCTGATGGGTTGACAACACAGTTACTAAAACTTGCTAAGCAGCAGATACACCACGGGGAAGCAGGAGACCTCTGCACTGATTGATTGTTGCTATTTCCTGTAGGACTGGCTTTGCATACAGAAAACTATTGCCATCAATGCAGAGAACTGGAAGGGTGCAGCTGTGTGTCAGTGAGGTGTGTTTGTGTTGCAGTAAGTAGCATTAGGAGTACAAAAATGCTTACCTTACCCATCTGACTATTAGTGGGGCAGATAGGCCCCCAAAGGAATATCCAGGTTATTCAGTAAATGCCCTATTTTTAAAAATGAAAGCAAGAAGTCTGATTATGGCTATCAAGAGGTGCGGGGTACTTAGCTCTATTAAAATGTGGGCTATTTATTCAGGCAGGGGCAGGGTCTTGGTGTAAAATATGTTATATTTTATATTGGTGCCTTTCTAAGTTGTCATTGACAAGGTTCTTCAGCTCTGATTTTCCCAATTTACCTACTTGTGGGATGGGGAAATTGTTTATCTCTATTTTTTGTATAGTGGTGCAGTCGATACATGGTCAAAAGAGTGGAATAGGAGCTTGGTATTGCTATTTAGTTAAATGTGTGTGCTTGCAAACAGAATCAGCAAGCTGGCATTTGGTCAGGAGAAGCAGCTTTCAAGTTTAGGGGGACGGACTTCTGAATCCGGTACGAATATTGAATGCAACCCAGATGGCATCCTGGAGGGAAGTTTTGTGGCATCAATTAGCTTTTAGGTGACCATGCTTCCAGCCAACTGTGAGTCACTTGGCAGCTTGCCACATGACTGCTAGTGAAAATCCAAGAGCAATGAGTTGAAATAAGAGTTCCTGAGAGACAAAGAGAAAGATGGCTTCACCTGGGGGAAGAGATCTGTGGGTACTGTTTCTTAAATGGCTTAAGCTGTCTGCTCTTGTACAGCCACATGTCTCAGCCTCATTTATGTACATTTCTCTGTAGAAATAAACCATTTCAAACTTCTCTCAAATTTCACATGTCATTTGTTCTCAGGAAGGAATCTGCAAATAAAAGGGCCACCAATAGGTGGACCAGTGCCCTTGTAGCTGTAAAAAGGTGAGCTCAATTCAACATTTCCTTCTGGAAATGAAGTTCTTATCTGGAGTTTCAGAACTAGGGTATTTCTACTGTAGGTTAAGACTAAATGAACTTGTCGCACTCTGGACTCAAAAGGAGCTGCCAAATCCCTGAAGAACTGGCTCCATTGTAGCAGATTGAGTACCATGGTTTCATATCATCCCACTGAGAACTTAGTTGAAAGAGCAGTGAGAGTGAACATCCATTATGGACAGCTGTGGGAATGTGACTGACCTGATACTGGAACGACCTGGAATTGTTTTTTGTTAACTTACACAATGAGCATCAGCTTACTGAAATGCTTCTTTATGGTGTTCCTGTTTTGTTTTGGTTATTGAAAGTCTGTTTTAAAGGGACTTAAAATTATATCTATATCTCAGGTGCTAACATTTCAGATGGCTTTTGCATCTGTGCAACAAGGGATAATGAGGTTTGTAGAGCAGATGTTCTGGAAGCCTGCACTGCAGTGTGTCTGACTGTTTCTGGCTACAGAGATTTACTCCTGGGTGCACTTGTTTTCTTTTTATGTAGGAGAACAGCAAATTCCCAAACAGTCTTTTCCATCCAGTAAAGATTTCAAGATCTCACATTAGATTTAATCATAAGTGCTTCACTGAGAGCTTTAGAAAGGAACAGTTTTGCACTCAAGATCTCATTTCAGCTGCTCATTACTGAGTTTTTACACTGAAATGTGGCTTTTCAAAATGGGCAGAAGTGTTTGCAATGGAGTGATGATGGTGAGATTTCCCACTCCATTCTCCTGAGGCAGAACAATCAAGAAAGAAGAAAAGCCCCCAGGGAAAGTGGAATTCTACCATTATTCTAGAATTGCCTTCTGCTGTGTACTACCTTGTGTGTACTGCCTGTTGAAGTGAGAAATGGAGTTTTGGAGACAGCCAGATAGGAGCAAGGATATGAACTATGAATACAGGTGTATGCTAAGGGTGACTTAAGACTCCCTTTATAAAACACAAAGTGTTCTTACATAAACCACAACATTTTTGAGCAACCTGGTCTAGTGGAAGGTGCCCCTGCCCATGGCAGGGGGTTGGAACCAGGTGATCTTTAAGGTCCCTTCCAACCCAAGCTGAGTGAGAAACTGGGCTCAACATACTGAATACCTTTTAGAAGTCTGGGAGGATAAACAAACAAAAAAAACCCAAACCCTACTTCACAACCAAACTGCTACTTGCACACAAAAATATAACTTCCTTTTCTCCCCTGGGAAGGGCTGCTTCTGTGCTTAAGATCCAGACAGACAGGAAAAGTCCTTGCCAGGACATCAGTTTTCCTCATTTGCTGGGAGCAGAGAAGGGAGACTGCTGTGCAACCCTTACTAGCAGTCTCACCCTCAGCGGAAGGAACCTACATCTTGCCCAGTGCCTTTGTTATAAATCTGTTTTGGTTGGGAGAGGGGGCAAGTGCTAGTGCCATGATGTGAGCATATTTTAAGGCAGCAGTCAATTCTGCCTTCTTTTGTGAAGTTGTGCAGACAAGGCATTAATGCTGTCTGGAAGAATTTGGAGGCGATGGGGGGAAGGCATGCTTCTCTGCATGCTACCAAGAGGAAAACGAAAGCATTTTGAAGTTCAGAAATCACTGTCATACCCCAGAGACACCCCTGACAAGTCAAGAGAAACAGAGCCATTTCTGACAACCATTTTTCTGGAAGTACAAATAGCAAAGGTTACTGAGCTCTTCAAAAAATAAGTAAATGTGCTCTATTTCCAAGGTTTCCTTCAGATTGACTCTCCTGGCAAGCGGAAAAGATCCCAAAGCCAAGTAACTTTACTCAAGCTCTAGCTCATCTTGCACGTCGCATGCTAGAAGGATTACGTTATGGCTTTCTGCAGCCCTACCCTGAGCCTGGCTAAAACTTCACACCTCCAATGTGTGGCATAAACTCTCTGCATATTCCTTTAACTCACAGTTTTCTCACAAGCTTGCTCAGCTATTTCCTGACTACTCCCATGGGTTGTTTCTTTTCTTGCAGTTCAGGTCTTTCTTTGAAACACGAAATATCTCGGAAAATTCACATGGAGGAACTGGTTATGAGTGGAAAGACACCTATATACCTGAATGCTCAGGAGGCAAATTCCACGCACAATAGCAGGTTTTGTGTCTCTTATCAGGACAAGCGCAGGGCCTCAGCAATGTTATGTTTTGGCTACTCAAGACAACAAGCAGGTTTAAAAAACAAACTAAAATGACCTCTGAAAGCACAACTGGCAGTTTAAATCTAGATTAATGATCTCCAGTGCAGAGATCAATCCTTTGTTTTCTGTTTGCATAATCCACATGGTGGTCTGGCTCTAAGCACCGTCCCAGTATGGAGAGAAACAAATATTTTAATGAAAGCAAAGCTAGTCAAACTCATAAAGTATTATATTCAATCTACAACTGTGGATTGGTCGTGCTTTGGTTTACCAGCTGCTTTTCTCTAAATGTTGGTTCAGTGAAGCCCACAAAGAAGCTGATTTTACCCTGGATGAGGCCTGTTGACCTTTGCAGCACAAAGCTGCAACATTAGGCTGCAGATGAACATGCTCCTGCAATAAGCATTCCAGAGCTATTGAACAACTTTGGATATCAGCCTTCCTGATAAATGCATTGGGAGCAGTAAAGTAAGGCCATGCAGCATGCACCCATTTATGATACCTGCCAAAATCCCCCAGCCCTTAAGAGAGATATAAAAGAAATTATGTTGCTGATTAAAAACACATACCACTGACAGTGGCAAAGTTATTTAATCATATGTTAGAGGGAATCAGAGTTTTAACCAGGGGTCCGTCTCATGCACCATCTGGAGAGGTGTGCAGGGAAACCCTGCACAGCCCAGAACTGTTTGAATTGGCAGAATGGTAAGTAAAGTGAAAGACCTTTTTCCTCTTCTGTTCATCTGTCTCATTGACTTTTCTTTCAGAAAAGAAAAAAAAAAAAAAACAACTTGGATCTATGAAGAAATATCTGGAAAAAGGAAATCCTGCAAGTGAAAAGAAGTCCTACAACTGGGAAAGGCAAAAAACCAGCCAGTGTAACCACAATGCTGGATTTTCTATGGAGATAACCATTGCTGACAAAGCTCCTGTGTTCCTTTGATTAACATACTGTAGGTGGAAGCCAGAAACACTGGATAATGGTAAGTTTCGCTTTCGACAAAGTCAAAAGCTGTTTTGATAGAAGCATAACTGCATTTCTTTTCTGTTCAGCAAGAAAATACCCTTTTTTATAGGCTGACCGAACACCCACGTTGTTCAAAAGCCAGCAGAGCACTCCTTCTTAGGCTTGGGCACAACCAGTCTTAGAGTCAAAGTTAGCAAGAGCTGGTATCCTGGGTAGGGATAATGCTGCAAGTCTTGGCAGTAAATGCATCTTCAATAAACACACTGCCAGGAAGATTTTCTCCAGTGATGAAGAGGGAGGCTTAACTCTAGTAAATGATGTTTCAGAGACTGGTACAGCACAACGAGGTATAGAATTCATGTAAAAAGATGTGAGCGACTTTGTCCATCTCTCCATTCAGGGGGCACTTCTGAAGACTGTGCTGATCACTTCTCATATTTAAAGGAAATTTCTGGATGTCAACAGGAAGAATTCAGCATCTCCTGTAAACAACCTAAGATAATTTAGGAGGTTTTGTACCCCACAACTTTAAAACCTTCATGAGTTCCCCATTTCACACTCTCTGTTTGCTGGTCCACCGCACCATAGCTCCCATGCCATGTTGCCATGTGGGCAGCACTACAGGTAAGGCAACTAGGCTGAGGGCAAAGACAGTGAAAGACAAGGAGATAAGAATGCTAGTAACCCACATATTTATGAAGTATTTCTTCTCTCTATCAGCCTAATATGCAAATGTATAGGCATGTCTGTGCATTACGATGCACCTATTCTCCAGTGTTTGAAATCTAGATGGCCCTTGAGGCAAGAGTCACATCATGCAGAACAAAGCACATGTCAACACTAACTCCATGCCATAATAAACATTTTATAAGTAATGAGACCAAATTGCAGCTTAATTTTGCTCCTTAGCTTTCCCCCACAAAGAACAGTCTTAGAACCTACATCCTTACACAGGTGATAGAAAAGATACTACATTTAGGGTGTAATTAAGTAAATCATGTCAGCCTCCCAGAAATGAACTCATTTCTAAATATCCTGGAGTCTTCTTATCTTTCATGCACCACTTGAACACTTGTTTAACATGCTGCCAGGGTGCCTATCATCAACAGGACAAGGTTGCCAGTAGAAACTTTGCAGCAAAAGCCTGCAGACAGGCTTGCTTATCTGCCTCTTCACCTCCAGAACCACATTCACCCTTGAGAAAACTATTTTAAAAGAAAACCACAGCGCAATTTTGAAAGGGGCCTGCATTAAAGAAATCAAGTGAACTCAGAATCAGTGATTTCATAAGCAACGTAAAAGATTTGTTCACTTCTTATTGCTTTGAGAAAAGAAGCCTAACTTAAGGTTGTTCTCTGACTTGGTTTGATAGGGTACAGGAGGAATCTCAGAGTTTTCCTTGAAACCCCTTAAGATTGCAAATGCAACCTGCATCTCTTCATGTTTTTCAGTGATTCTTTTAACAGAAGTCCTTTTCCAGAAGCCATACTAGTTAAAGGATTACTGCTTGTCCTTCACTACATTTACTTTCCTCATCTTTTACTGTTCCCACTGTAAATGAAAGTCATGGGTCTTTGTACCCCTGTTAAAGAAGATAAGTACATAAATTACCACCAAAAATATGCCCTGAGTAAGTCATGTCAGTTACACAATTAAGCATTTTCTCCTTCTCATGGTGTGTTTTATTGAGGTATAAATCAGGACTACAGGGCAATCTTGCACAGACAGGAATTTTAGGGAGGGGGCGCAGATCCCCTGGGCTTGTCTGGAAAATGAGAAACATACTCATAGAGGATACATCTCACTGTGAGCAAGATTCGCAGGAGCTACAGAGCACTCCGTCTAGACTGAGATTTAACTTTCTCATTTAACACAAGTGAAATAGGACTGTGCTGGATGCAATTGCATAAAAACTTTCTGTGTTGAATTAAGGAGGGTTTTGCAAAGCCCAGTTACACTGAAGAAACTGTGTGGGCAGAATGGAGTGTTGCCAAATCACACGGAGTAAGCAGGAGCTGAAAGGTAGCAAGTGACTCCCTACATTTAGCAAGCTGCACTTACTTTCTTCTGTTAAGCAAAAACTTTCCCTTCTTTCCTGCTACTAAAGGCAGGCAGATGGATGCTTATGGCAGACTTTGTTTTCTTCCAGTCAGGACTTAGCTGCAGACCCTCCTCATTTCTCTCTAGGAAAGTATATATTGAGGCCAAATAAGAAACCTAGGCTTGCTTACATCTGGAGCATGCCTGCGAAGACACAGCAGGATTCAGATGCAGTTTTTTTCTTGCTCTTAGGAACTAACCAAAACCACCACTATGTACTTGGGCCTAAGTGCCAAGATGGAAGAAAGAAGGGAAGTCTCTGCTTTGCAGTGCTGCCCAGCAGAGGTGAAGTACACATCTCATAACCCACCAAACAGAGGAACCAGATGACTACATCCTCAATTAGCTAATGGAAAGGGGCAATCACATTTGTCTCAGTGTCTGCCCATGCAGACATCCCCTCCCACTAGATCCCCAAACTCTGTACTTGGGATTCACACACAGAAGCACTAGTCCTTGGCTATCTTGCTAGTGCTACAGTGCTTTATTTCTCCAGCCAGCCCTGCACCCAAAGATCTAGGGCACTAGTATCCACCTCACCTAACAATAACTAGCCTAGGTTGTTCTCCCACAGTCAGTAGAACTGTATTACACTGAATAAGCCTTGGAGGCAGCTAGCTCTCAACATCTCAGCTAGGCAGAATAAATTTCACCCTTCCTGAGAAATAAAATTTGTAGCTAACACTAACACCTTCCAAACAACAGCCATCTAAGCTCTGCCCATGGATCTTTGTGCTTGGATGGCAATGGGGCAAAGGCAATATTTTCCCTCTGTGCACAACCCAACCTCTTTGGCAAAGCCAAACCCATGCCTGGATTCAGGTGAGCTGTGTAACTAAATTAAATAGCCCTCATGTCAAGGTATAAAGCGAAGCTGAAACAAGCTGAAACAAGTCTGCAGGCTCAGATGGCCCCCAAGGAAGTTATATTTGAATCAATTACCTCACTCTTGACATGCAGCACCTGAAAGCACACAGCATTAATATTTCATCCTTATGAGCTTTCCAGCACTGCCAGCTCACAATACATTATTCTGGAGCATAAGACTAAGAAACATTGGTTTCTACAGTGCCCTTCCAGCCCCTAGATTTTGCAAGTATCTCAGCATCCTTTTTATTTACAGAAAGCTATATATTTTTTAGTCAGCCTTCAGTGCTTTACCTGCTTCTGCAGTTTAGGCAACAAAGTCAACCCACCTGATTTGTGCAGGCAGCTGCAGCATCATATGCCCTTCCCGAGGATGTCCTTTCTCAATGTGTCATTGGGGATTTTTGCTGCATACACCCTTGATGCTTTGCATTACGTAAACTGAGCTGCTCTGTGACACTCATCCAGCAAATCACCCCACCCCTGACCTTCTGCACAAGATCCTTGGCTTCCAGCTGAACATGTACACCCTGCCTAATTGTTAGGGTTTCCAACAACAGCTAATCACAGGCGTGTGTCAGCAACAGGTTCTGAATCAAGCTTCAGTAGTATCATCTGACAAAAAACTGGCAAGGGGGAGAAGCCCCTTCCCAAGCTGGGAGGGAAACAGAGATTAATAACTGCTTAAAACCCATGAAGATAAGGTGAGAGGGCTGGAAGAAGTTCACATAAAGAGGGTGAAAACAACAATCAGTTGTTTTGTTTTGAACTTTAAAGGTGCCTTAAAATGTATTTATACCTGATTCCTTAGTTTACAAGGAAAGCAAGTTGCCTTATAGGTTTTAAAAGTGGCCTCAGCTGAGCAGCAGTTCTTCCAGCCTGGATTTTGGGGATTACATCTCACTCCATGAATAATACTTTCATTCATGAGGGCCATAGCGTTCCATCTATAACCTCTACCTCGAGTTGACATAGATGGTTTATTTTCCTCTCCATTGAAAGACAGGAAGATGAAGGCCTGAAGTAGCAGCTGCCTGAAATATACCAAATTACATAAATGTTGTGCACAGAGCTTTAGGTTATTAAAAAATACCATGGAGAAACTTGGGTTTAGTGATCAGCGAAGCGGTAAGAAAAACAGAGCACCTCATAATGAATCTTGAATTAAGATATTAAGCGCTTGGATTTTTTATAAAAAAAAAGCTCCAGACTGGATTAGAAGTGAAAGCAGAAAATACACAAACTTGTAATATGGATAGAGGGGTTTGTATACTTTCCATTTCTTTTCCCTCTGCTGTACAAGTAGTTCATCGACACACATTGGCCATGATTTACCTAAAGGAATCCTTCCAGATAGCCTGGCCTTGGGAGCAGCTCCTGCCTTTGCTGTTCTTCAGTGCAGCAGAAAGGCTTCAGGGGCAACTCATAAGTGAGAAGCCCACCCCTTGACAATCCTCACACAATAGAGTAGCCTCAGGAGCTGCTGGCAGACAAAGCAAAGTGTAGAAAAAAGCCTAAGCCTGCTCTATTTTATTCCTGCATCCAACCCAGCAACTCTTAGACTGCAGCCAGGTACGTTTTGAGCCAACTTAGTCCTCTCTTTTCCAAGTATGACAAAGTGCAAGTGAGGCACATCTCAAGCTCCAGGCTCCTGGACAGTAATAAGAACCAGAGATACAGAGATTTAGCTGAAGTTTGGATTATGGGTTAATGCATCCTTAACCAAATTGAGAACGCATCACAGAGTTACAAGGATGAGTGCAGAAGGGAGAGCCTGGGGATGACATGTTCATCAGTTGCTGAGTAACCCAGTATTTAAGGGCTGCACTGTTCCAGCTACGGTGATTCCTCATACAATTCTTAATATTAACTTGTCCAATTAAACACAGCCTCTAGTAATTATGTTTCACTGTTGTGTAGGGTTACCACAGTGTGTATGTGAATCACAAGAAGCAGCCAAAATAAACTCTTTGTAGCAATATATAGCAATATTTGGATGGCCATTTATACATAAATCCCTATTGCATGAACACCATTACTATTCTGTGGGGATCCAGAATAGCAAGCTAAATACAGATAGAGAATGGGCTTGACTAGATCAGTGCAAACATTTAATGTTCAGAACCAATGTTTTCACAGACAGAAGCAGCTAGGGAGAAATCCCTTTTGCTCTTCTGAATTTTGACCTAAATGACGCCATTACCATTACCATTGAATAGCACAAAGGGAAAACCAGAGCAAAGCAAAATCCCTTCCTTTCACAGTTTCTCTAATTTAATCCAAGCCAGAAACACTCAGGTTTTCACAAGAAATTACGGATCTGTAACACACCTAGCAAATGAAAAAAGGTAAGCCGAGCGCAGCCCACCCTGGAAGCCACAAATGTGTGAGCAGGCCCATGCAGGTTAATAGGGCCAGGCACAACACCTGCAGGCTAGGCTCAGACTCAGGGTAAACATTAGCCTTTCAAAACAAAAACAAATGTAAGTCTTTGGGTTGCCCCAAATGAACATAAATATTTTCCTCCAGGAATTGTTTTGTGAGAGCTTTTCTTCTTTTTAACTAACAAAGAGCAAGCTAGAAGTGAGGGGGCTTTCTGAAAACACCTTAAGGCTTTATTTGCTTTAATCCTAAAGTGAGAGGATCTATCATCTATTTAAGTCTTACGAATATACGCATTTCTTACTGGCTGTATTAGAATGCCACTAAAGAACATGGATCCATTGGTCTGCCTTTCAGATTACAGTGGGTTTGCTCATTATGTCTGAGTATCTTTTGAGAAAATATGTTTTAGGAGCTATTTTATTTTATTTTATTTTATTTTATTTTATTTTATTTTATTTTATTTTAT
>JBAFWW010012777.1:8958-22338 GCA_036873685.1 Agapornis canus
TGTTCAGCCTGGAGAAGAGAAGGCTGCGTGGAGACCTCATTGCAGCCTTCCAGTACCTGAAGGGGGCCTATAGGGATGCTGGGGAGGGGTTCTTCATTAAGGACTGTAGTGACAGGACGAGGGGTAGCATGTTCAAACTTAAACGGGAAGTTCAGGTGTCCCTGCCTATGGCAGGGGGCTTGCAACTAGATGATCTTTAAAGCCGCTTACTACCCAAACCATCTTTTTCTATGACTCTGTGTTAAATTTTGTTCAGTTTGGCCAATTTTCCATTTTTCTTTTTTTCATTTTTCCCCTTTTTTAATTCACTGCATAGACTTGACATGATATTACATAGTTTTAAAATAATGTAATATGATAATTCAGCAAATATTGTGTAAAACGAATGCAGAGTGTGCTTAAAATACATTTATCAGTTTTACTCTAATTGTTCTGTTTTATCTTTAGTTCATTAGATAGCATGAACCCAATAGTAATAATTAATAATAATTAATATCTTTTTCTTTTCTGTTATTCTACAGAAGCAAACTGTTTCCTGAGTCTACAGTTAGGAATATTATGTATCAGATCCTGCAAGGACTCGCATTTATCCATAAGCATGGTAGGTTATGTTTTAGCTGTAAAAATTTTGAATTAGAGCAGAATAGTGTCTGTGTGAGTTTTTTAATGTGTACGCTAACAATTACAGTACCAACTGTGTCAGGGGGGTTGGAACTAGGTGATCTTAAGGTCCTTTCCAACCCTAAGTATTATCTGATTCTATGGAGGGAGACATCAAATAAACGATACTATATGACAGATTCAGATTACTGACTATCCTTATTTTCCTATCCTTATTTTATAGTTGCCTGATATTTTAGTTAGAAGTTTTGCTCAGTTCCTTTTCTGTACGTTTCTACTTTCTCAAACTGGCAACTCTACATTTTCTAAAACTCTGATATTAATGGGCACATTTCCCGAAAGATTTAGAGGTCTTCTGAGATTGAGTACAAACTAAAACTTACTCTTTTCTCAAGGTACACAGAGATACCTGAATAAAACACACATTCTCCATATGGTACACTTGAAGTAATAAAATCTGAGTGACAAAGAGCTTTCATTGCATGTCCTTCCAGCTCATTTGTATAACAGTGCTAAAAGCTGAAGCTGTTATATACCAGCCAGTAGTAACAAGACCCACTTAACTAATTAAAAAAAAAAATACTGATTTTAATGTTAACTTCCTCATCATGTTTTCCTGCCCTTTGCAATTCTGCCTGCTAAATATAGTGTACACTGCTCATCAGCTCATGGGGTTATTTGGCCACTAAAATCAGTGGCCAAAGGCCTGGAAGTGAAAGGCTTGTAGGACCAGCATTTCAGTTCACTTGAGGAAGATACTTAACTGTGCTTTGGAAAATGTTCTCAAGCTAATGGTTTTATTCTCTGTTCTAAGGGGACTTGGACTGGGGATTCTTCTGAAACCCAACTAGAAATTCCAGTCTGTTCCAGGGAGATACAAAATATTTTAAGACAGGGAAGTCACACAATTTATTTGTAAAAATCTAAGTCACTCACGTTTTCTAATAAATTTTCAAATGGATTACAGTCTTTCAGAGTACTTCCATTTGACTTCATACAGATTTAAAGAATGAACAGCTTTGTGTCAAAACAAACTGTCTTGTTCACTGACATTCTACACAGTAGACTGTCATTTCTGCAAATATATTGTGCATCTGTAGTTACAAGGATCTGGAAATTCATGGCAAGCCTGACAGGATGGTCTTGGTGGTGTTGTGGCTCACAGTGTAAGACTTGAGTGTCCCAAGATTCTCTCTGCAACAGTTTTAGAAAGATCATGTGAACTTTTTTCCCTTTTTCTGTTTCTCTATTCTGCTCCTGTATGGCATAAAAGTGTTTGTCAAGTACACTTTTCATGGTTTTTTGTCCATCCAGGCTAACAAACTTCAAACATCTTTTCATATTTGAATACACAATTGATTGCTCTTTTTGCAAGTTTGCCGTGAAATAGATTGCCTCAGAAGCATTCTGTCAGTGCATTTCATGTCTGCACAGAAAAATAGAGAAGTGACTGTACTAAATGCTAAAAATTACCTTGACTGCTCTGTCTGGTACTTTCCATAAAGAGGCAGCAGCTCAAGCAGGCACCAGAGTAGGTACTTAATATCCCTAGGAGGGACGTAATCTGCTGGTTGTTTGGCACTATGTCTTCAATGCTGTCGACATCACTATTTCATTTGAATTTTAGGGTTCTTTCACAGAGACTTGAAGCCTGAAAACCTCCTTTGCATGGGACCAGAACTTGTAAAAATAGCAGACTTTGGCTTAGCCCGAGAAATCCGATCCAGACCTCCTTACACTGATTATGTATCAACAAGATGGTAAGTGCTAGTATTTGCCTACATCATGTGAAACTTATAATCAAGCCTTTAAGGAAGTAAAGTATGAAGTTTCTGCTGGATGTAACACATTTTTTGATGCCTTCTCTTTATGAAACTTTTACTTAAGCTTGGCATTACTTAAAATGCTGCAGTTAACAGAAGATAATTTACAGATGGGATCAGAACAGGAACAAAGAGAGAGCCTGATAGGCAGGTGGGGCATGCTGGTCTTGCTGCATGTCAAGAAGGCATGAGAGAGCTTACAAGATCTTACATAATTTTTAATTCTTCATTCTAAGGTTAAAAATGAAGTCTTATGTATGAGATAAGAGAGGATAGGAACATTTTAAGGGATGTTTGCTCTTAACAGTGAAGAATGAAGAGCTGAATGGTTTCATGTATCATGTATCTGAATTGTGTTGATTGTTCAGATCTGGTTTTCTTCTCTTACAGGTACAGGGCTCCTGAAGTCCTTCTCAGATCCACGAGCTATAGTTCTCCAATAGATATTTGGGCTGTTGGTTGTATAATGGCAGAAGTTTACACACTGAGGCCTCTCTTCCCAGGTGCCAGTGAAATTGATACTATATTCAAAATTTGCCAAGTGTTGGGAACGCCAAAGAAGGTAACTAAAGTGACAATCCACACTGCAGTAGTAGTAGAGGTGTTCTGCAGTATAGAATGGCATAATAGCAGTAAGCATAAAAGTAATCCGTTTTCGCTCTTACTGCCATTGTATGGTATTGATCTCAAACATAGTAAACTAAATTCAAGCTTACTTTCTGTGAAGTAAGAATTATGCAAGTGTGCTGTAAAACCTGACATTTAGAGAAGGAGAAGTAGACCCCTGAACAGTGAACAGAGTCCTTAGCCTGTATCTTCATTAGGTGGGAATTTATTTTCTTGCATACTGTTGCATATAAACTTACGGTTTAAGAGGCTAGATATTGGAGTCATGGCAAGACTCCTATCTCCTGATTCCATTTGTGCCTTTTGATTTTGTCAGATGTGAAACAGGACTTACTTCTCACCACAGATTTTAGGTGAAAATTTCTAGTGAAATCTTTTAATACAGTTTAGAACAAGCTTGACACAATCTATTACTGGTAAGGGAATATATGCTAGTGTACTTAGCACTATGGTATTTTTACAGTGGATCTTTCTTTGTGATTGGAAATATTCTTCCAGAACGACTGGCTTGAAGGCTACCAACTCTCAGCTTCCATGAATTTTCGCTGGCCTCAATGTGTACCTAACAACCTGAAAACCCTCATACCTAATGCTAGCAGTGAAGCAGTGCAGCTCATGAGAGACATGCTGCAGTGGGACCCCAAAAAGCGCCCGACAGCTAGTCAGGTTTGGGTTTTATTTATTTTTCTCATATCTGCATATGATGCTTCCTTTCACCTCAAGGTACCTTTTATAGGCCTTCATTTAACAGTTGCTCAGGTGTTCTTAAAAGAGAGAAGAGCAGAAGCCAAAACCAATTGGTAGGACAAAGGGAAGTAATTAAAGGAGAGTAATCAGTCTTTTGCATGCAACATGAACTGCCTGGGGTGTGTGCTCAATGGTCAGATGTGTTACTGCAGTGTGTATGAGTACACCTGAATTAAGCATAATCTAGTCACTGTGAGTAGCAGCAGAGTAAAGGTGGGATGTGTGGCAGAAGGATGTCTTTCATTGCTACTGATATGAGCCATAGAGTCACTGAATGGTTGAGGTTGCAAGGTGCCTCTAGAGTTTGTCTGGTCCAACACCCCTACCCTAGGCAACATGCACCAGTGCTCAGCCACCCTCAGGGTGAAAAAGGTTTTCCTGACTTTCACGGGGAACCTCCTGTTTCAGTTGATGCCGATTGCCTCTGGACCTGATGTTATTGACAATGGCCACTGATTTCACGTGTCCATACTGTAGTGGTAGTGCCCAACTAATGAAATAAGCAGTTAAAATGATTCTGGATTCAAATCTGACTTGACTTCAAAAGGACCATAGCTGAATGTTTGTGATTATATAAGGCCTTCAGTACAAATTGTAATGAAAAAACCTTTCAAGCTAATTAAAACAGTTAAAAAGCAAAATAGATTAAGAACTCTCAAAGGTATTACAAAGCAAAAAATTACTGACTGTAACTTGGTATTAAGAGCCATGAACAAATATTTTACAGTAAGTTACAAATGTCTATTTGAATGAGAGATTACTGGGAAGGGAAGATGAATATATTTTAAAAGAGCAAGGTGGACAGCAATGAATTGTGTTCACTGACAATTCCTTAATTACTTGGAAGGCAGGATAGAGATATTTTTACCAACCCATCTTTCAAGAAAAGGAAAAGGCAAATTTTCAGAAGTATTATATTTCTTTAATTTGATTCAGTCTTGGAACCGGAGAATAGAAGAGATGGGATGTCTCTGGAGTCATTCAGGTCTTGATAGCTGAATCTGCGATGACATGTGCACATGTGTTTCCACATGCACATGCACATAACACAAGCAAGAGACCACATAATGAAGCATGCCTCTAGATGCTGTATACCTGGTTAAATATTTTACTTCTGCAGAACCTTTTCCTTTTGTGCAAGTCCATGGAGGATGACTTGTTATCTGATAATAACAAGATAACTTGTTGCCTGTTAACACTTTTCTACTATTACAGCATTATTCTGACGTGGACTGTGCTTACTAGAATCTAGTGTTGAGAGATGAGTCTTTTGCTGTTTCCTACTCCATTAAAAAAAAAAAATTACATTTGTACCATAACATAGAGCTAGGATAAGTTTAAAACTTTGGTTTCCTAAGTTGCATCCTAACATGTTCATTATGTTTTAGGCACTTCGATATCCATACTTCCAGGTTGGGCATGCCCTGGGCATTCAGGCACTGGGGAAACAAAAGGAACTGCATAATAAATCATCTCTGCATATTAAGCCTGTCCCTCCGGCACAACCCCCTCCAAAACCTCATGCCCACATTTCATCAAGGTCTTTTCAACAAAACCAGTCTTCCCAGCACTTCGTGTACGCACATAAGAAAGACAACACTGGGGCTGAGCACAGTAACTACTTAAAAGAGGACAAGTCTAACCAGGTTCTTCTGCCAGCCATTCACAATAAGGTGCCTCAGCAGGTAAAGGTCTATCTAGCATAAGATACACTTCCTGATATACTGCTGATTTTTCCTTCGTTGTGTTCCTTTTTCTTGTTCTCTTTTAAGGTTGTTAATACTTTACTAAAAGGACAGGAAATGGGAAAAAGGAAGAGTTATAACTTTCTGCTAGAAACTAAAAGTTGCTATGTTGCCATCTAAAACTAGTACCTGTAAGACAAGCAAATTTCTCTTTTCAAAGCCATTTTATGCTTCCTTTTGTTGTAAAAGCACTGCTTAAAGGATGACACTGTGATTTCATATGAGTAAAAAGAAAGTACAGTGGCTAGAATATTAATAGGATTGATGCCACAGAGAAACATATTAAGCTAAATAAAATGTATTGAAATGAGTTAGATTACTGCCTTTATCCACTTAAGACATCTAATTTGTGTCACTAGGAATAATAATCCCTTTGAGCTTCCATACTTGCCATGGAAAACAACAGATTCTTCTTCCAGCATAAGGAACTACCATTTATGTTGATTATGCAAGGAGGCTGGATTCATAAGATAGATGACAAGAACAGACAATGTGAATGCTGCTGCTGAGATCAGTATTGCACAAGGTTGAAATGTACTGATGAGCTTGAATGGCTGAAGACATACAAATTTGTACCTATGCTGTCCTGCAAGAAAAAGACTTATTATAAATGGCTAGGAACAGGCTTCTGGAACTATGCATGTGCATGCAGTTTAGTGCTCACAAGATGAGTCAAAAAATAAAAACTGAGTGTGAGCTAATATAAGTAGAATTGGAATTAAGACCTAAGAAATTTATCCATCAGTGCAAAATACTTTATTACAGGATGAAATACAGGAGATAAGTAATAATGTCTACAGGCTACAGATTGTTTTCTTTGCATGTTTAATTAAATTCTGGGATTATGTTATTACAGCTCTGCTGCCACTGTTACTTTTTGAGACAGACAAAAAAAACCTCCTTTGTTCCTGTCACCTGGTTTATGCTGTAAGATGTGGATTTGTTTCTTTTCAATCTTTATAACAGAAAACATGTGCTGGAACTGAAACTATAAATGGTGACCTTAAACCAAAACCTAGGCGGCGATGGGGACATCTTGCCACAACAGTAAAGAATTCTGAAGACTGGGATGACTTGGAAGACCTTGATTTCAGTTCTTCTGTCACAAGAATCGACTTGAAAAACAAGAAAAGGCAGAATGATGATACTCTTTGTAGGCAAGTTGAATTTTTTTATGTCTGTGTGTTATTTGGTCTTACTTCTTTAGGCTTTACGTCTTTTTCTGTAATGTTGCTTTCTGTGGATCCAGAAACATATCCAAGCAGGTGAAAGACATGCAGCTTGTGTCTCTCTGGCTTTGCCTTGGCTATTTGTTGAATATTGACCTTTGAAGTGCAGCACATTTTTTATGGACAATGCACTCTTCTGTACAATTCCTTGCTCATTTTTCCCCACTGAAAATTCCTTGTTCATTTTTCCCCACTGAAAATGATGCTTAGCTTAAATCTTCCCAAGTTATTCTCTGAATGTACGCTTTCTATTTCATATATAAACCATTCTGACATATTCCACACATGTAAACTTGGGTGACTTTAAGCTGCAGTTTGCATGGATCACACAGTAGAGAGAAACTTACTGAATAATTTCTAAAAACTTAAAAAGCAATATATAAGAGAACTAGAAGCACAAATAAGGTTTTCAGGGGCACGTGTATGGTTTCAGGCTGAAAATATTCCCTGTTGTCTGTATGTTTATGCTGTAGCAAGCACAGTATGCAGAAGCAATTAATGGAGATGGGATGGAGATGAGAAGGCCAACATATGGCCTTCTGTGGATGAACATAAGCTGTAAGGATTGGACTAAGTGTAACAAATTTTGGTTTATAGATTTGAAAGCATTTTGGACTTAAAGCCTTCAGACGCTGTAGGCTCTGGCAGCAGTGCACCTTCCCACGTGACCTGTTCACGGCAGGACACTCCCACATTGCGAGTTTCTGCAGCAAAGCAACACTACTTGAGACATTCTAGGTACCTACCTGGTTAGTAAAAGACACTATTTCCTTTTCTTCCTCTAATTCCAATGGCAGTATGAAGTAGTCATTGGTACATCAGGCTTTATCTTTAGACACGTGGAGATGGGCTACTGATTAAAAAACATGAGAGCAAGACCTTTGCTAATGTGTGTGGCCATGATACAAACTACAAGCCTGGTTTTGATTTACCATAAATTGTGAGCACATCCTTGCATGTTAGGTGTCCTGCTTAAGTATGGGATGTATAGTAAATACGAATAGTATGTGACATATGAACTCTACTGCAAAGTGTTTGCACAGTCTTTGGTTTCAGTAGGTACGCCGCAGGAGTACAGTACTATGAGAAGTGCAGTCTACTGTTATTCACACTCAGGTTATCTTGTCACTGTTAGGCTAAACGCTGTAAAATATTGTGTTTGATATGAAGCATAGATCTCATTTACGTAGCAAAATTTGCCTTATGTGACTTGAAAATATTTGTGGCCTTGATGTAAGGATCCTCTCCCTTGACATAAAAGAGCCATTGATGCTAGTGGAACTACTTAACTGTTGTCTTTGCAGGCCATGGCTGGTCATAGCATTCCCAAATGAGAGGATGGGAAGTAACCCAAAGGCATGTCAAGAGTAAAAAAATTTTGGCTAAGTTCACTGAACTGGACCAGTGCTGTAGGACTGTGCATCAGATGGAATGAATGTGAGCCTGTGTAACAACAGAGATTTCAGCTTGGTAATTTTTTGCTGTTTTGCAATAGGAATAAGCACAAGGAATAGCATAGTCTCTGCTTCAGACAAAGAGTCTGTTCCACCTAATCCCTGGGCCAGTTCTGTTTTGCCTGGGAAAGCTTCTGGTCTGCGAGGAAGTATTAACAGGATGAATTCAGGTAAGAAGCTGTGCTTAATTAACACTCTGAGAGAAGATGATAGGTAACATCTCTACAATTCCAGGCAGCTGTATTTTGGGGTCACCCACTTCTAATACATTGTTAGCTCCAATGGTATTTGCTACTGTGTCTGTTCTTCCTGTCAAAACCCGTTATGACCACTGTTCTCTACTGGACTTGGAGATTACCTTAAACTGAAACATGATAATTTTTTCTGATGAAATGCCAAAAGTCTAGTTTGAAGTACCACATGCATAGAAGGCTGGACAGCTTAGGCCTGTTCAATCTGAAATACCTCATCTTGCCTTCAGTGTCCACTGACAGGTTTTGTAAGTCATATTTTTCAGGTTTCCAAATTATTTTAGCCTATCTGGTGCTTAAATGACTGTCATAGAGGATGAAGCTGATCTAAATTGAACTAGCCGTACACACCACTCTTGCTATATGAATAAAGCAAAATCTATCATCATGTCTTTTAATCAGTGCTGGTTTAAATAGTGAAATAATTGTAGCTTTAAAAAGAATTCAAACAAAAAGCGAAACTCTCTGATTTTTCTTCTTCAGGTTTTTGGGGCATTTGGTATATCAGGTATTTCATCTGTATTGTTTGATTTGAAGTCATTAATTTGTAGATTTTGCCAGATACATTCAAACACGTTGATATTCCTAGATTGTATCTATGTATTTCCTCCCTAAATCTTTCTTGGCTTCAGGTTTTCATGTGATCTTACAGTTCTGCTGTACAGTACTTGTTTTGCATATGTTGTTATGAAAACTTTTGATTGAGAAAATTCATGTTGAACCTTGGTGCAAAGAAACATTTTGGGCTTTCAGCAACTCTGACTTAAAAGTAAAAACCTTTACATTTTGTATGTAATGTAATGTAATCAGAAAATTGTTCTTTAAAGATTCAAGATGGGAGGATGTTGTAAATGGCTAAACTACATGAGAACTTTTATATACATAGCACATGTCTCCTTCCTGGCTCTTCTGTGGGTTTTTGCTTCTGTGGCAGCTGCATAGGATATCATTAGTTTTTCCCTTTTTTTACTTAATACCATCATTTCCCACAATATGCTTTTGCCACTGCTCTACTGCTTTAGTATATTATAGACATATGTGCAATGGATCTGTTCTGTACATGCTGATTTTGTTTAGTGTCCATCTTCATTATGTCTCTGGGCTGCTTTATCTGTAACTATTTTTGTCCCATTTTCTATGGCTTATCCTACAGGTCAGTCAGATCTGTTCATGCTCATCTTAGGGACAAGTTTTGTAGCTGGCTTTACAAATCTGGAACACAAATCTGACCCAATTTACTAAGTTGCCCTCTTACTGAAGCCTTGTGTAGCACCACAGCCCCAAAATAGCTGTATAAAAATCAAGAGTGAGTATATTCATAGGACCCAGTTGCTGAAAATTAAACAAAATAATTCCAACTGAAATGCTAAGTTTTGACAGCTGTAAGAAACCTTGAAGGAAGCTGAGTTGTTGGGGAGAAGCAGAGATTGCCTTTGTATGAGTACAATTTGTGCCCATTTTCCATTCATCTTCAATGCAGTCTGTGGATTCCTAGTGTCTTCAAGGTTCTTATTTTCATCAATCCATAATCAGTGCATACCTTTGTCATCTGTTGATAGTATGGGAGATCCATTGTGTAGGGCTTAAGTGTTCCTTGTCATTTCTTTCAGGGTCCATAGGATCAAGTGGTTATATCCCTGCATTTATGAAGAAGGAAATAGGCTCTGCTGGGCAGAGGGTTCAGTTAGCACCAGCTGTGGAATCACCTTCTAGTAAGTATAGTGCCAAGGTTGTCTCGGTCTCTTCTCATTACTCTGATAATGTTGTATGTACTGTATGATGTATGTAGTAGTGCTGAACTACATAACTTTGCTTTACTGCATTTGTAAATATTTGATTGAGTGGAACTAGTTTGTAACTCTGCAGAATTTCATATGGAGAAGGATTTGGTTTGTATTTACTTTGTGAAGTATGTGGTTTTATCCACAGCATATAGTGGAACCTAGAGGTTGGTGTAAGAGCTGGTACAGAATTCACACTTGTGAAATCAGTAAGTGCTCCTTGTTTGATGAGACTTTAGGGATTGGATCCACTATTGTTTCACATCAGCAAACTGTATTTTAAAAGGAGGCTTCTTTCCTAGAGTCATAGAATCATAGAATGGTTGGGGTTGGAAAGGACCTTACGATCATCTAGTTCCAACCCCCCTGCCATGGTCAAGGATACCTCACACTAGACCATATCACCCAAGGCTCTGTCCAACCTGAAAAAAGGACCTGGACCTGCATCCAGTTGCTATTCAATGTGGACAGCTACTAACTGAACCTTTATCTCATGGAATTTTCTCTTCTCCCTTAGGTTACACTTCTGTGAAGTCAGTAAGACCACATCTTGGACAGCCATCGTTCAGTTCACCTACTAAAAGCACACCAAGGTTAATGCCTTTGCCACCACCAGCTCAGCCGATCCACGGGCGCGTTGACTGGTCTGCAAAGTATGGTGCTCACCGGTGAAGTGTGGAAACACTGTCTAAACCAGTGCATTTCTCATGAAATGGTGGCTATCACGAGACAAATTTGGTATTGTTTTATGTACCTCTAAATCAAAAAGAAACAGATCCTCTATGAACATGACATTTTGAAGGGTTTTTTTTTTTTACTCTCTTTTGTATTCACTTGAATGCAAACTTGTAACTTTTTTGTATAAAATTGTTATATAATTGGGTCCAGTTATTTTCATAAATCTGATACATTTTGTATATATGGCTTAGGGCTTTTGGCATTTTTATACTATAAATTTTTATAAAAAACTTTTTAAAAATTTCACTTTTCCTTTATTAGATTCAACTTTTTTTATAAAAGTGGATTAAAAAAAGCAAAATGGTGCAATATTGCAGTGGAAGAGAAGTACTGAGGAAGGGGCATTTATTAGATATTTCCTGAAGTTTATGTGCTAAATGAGGCTGTATAATTTCACTGATGCCACATCCTCTTGTCCTTTACTCATTTGGTTTGTGCTGACATCAAAGGAGTGAGTAACTAACAGTCTAAACTCCTTTGCAGTCACTGAGAGACTGCCAAAAGTCAGTGGAAGGCTTCTTTTTTAATGTATTCTTGCCTTTGAAAGGTTCTGTTGGACTGCTGTCCAGCTCCACTCTTTTATTTTACCAAATTTGAGGAATCTTGTTTGGTGAAGGGTGAGCACCCTTCTGTAGATCTGTTATCTGACACAGCACGCTTTTGTCCAGCTTTCAGAGTTGCTTCTTGGCATTGTTCACCGGGAAGTAGAAGGTGGACCTACCTCTGTTAAATTCATTTAAATGTTCTAATGATTTCTAAGCAGAAAAATCAGATTCTATTTTTTTGTTGTTGTTAATATAAGATTTGAAGACCTATTTAGGATGGTATTGACAACTATAATGCTGGTTTCCAAGTAACAAAGTATTAGTGATAACACTGGTAGCAGAGTCTAAGCAAACAGTATCTATGGAGCTGACTTAACGTTCACAACTATTCTAAATCACTTCTGGGAAAAATAATCCAGAGGAAATGAGTCAGTTTAAGCTTACTTCAGTTCTTCCTCTCTTCAATACATCTTCACTTACAATGTCAAGAATATGTCAGCTTCCATAAGTCAGGCCCAAGGCTGTACTGGAAAAATTGGGACCTTACCTGGTCCTGCTAGAAACCATTCTAAATTTGTAGTTGATTTCACAGAAACTAATACAGCCCTTTGAAGAGCAGTTTAACTTCGTTTGTAAGAGCAAATAAGTTACGAGGTTATACAGAAAAGAGAATAGCCACATAGTCCAGTTTTAATTCTGTAATGGGAAGGAGTGCCAAAGTCCAGCCATGAGCAACAGATTTATTTAGATCACAGTCAGCATTTGGCAGTTCCAGCACTTCCTTCCACACAGGGAAGATAAAACAGTACAGTGCTGTGAAAGAACATCTTCCATAGCTGAGTTGTGGAACAGCAGCACCAAAGCTGACATGTGCTCTAAAAATGGACCTTCCTGCAGTAGTGTACAGGAATGCTCACCTTTCTGAGCTCATCTTATGAATAGATCAGGCAAATGGTATATTTATGAGACTTAAATCCAGTCTGAAGGGATCAGGGCAGGCATGGTTCTCAGCATCCGGCCATTCTGAAGGAGCTGAGTGTCCAGCCACAACTTACTTGTTCATGTAAGTGCTAACTCTAGGCCATACCTGTCTGCTTCCAAAGCAGTGGTGCCATGCATAGCAGTAAAACAGAGCAGCCCTTTAATTTCTGAAGCACACACTGCTAGTGTTTTTTGGTAAGTGGAAAGGGAAATATGTATATTTGTGTTAGAACTGGAAAGAGTTGTTTTTCTTGGCAGAAATAAATATATCTATATCTAGATAACATTTAATTTATTTTATCACTCTCTCAAAAGGAAACATTATCCTAAGTATCCCTAGACCCAAGTAGGCAATGTAACTAGTCTGCTACATACAGTTAATTCCTACTACAGGAAGTGGGAGATGGAAAAGTCACAAATGCTCCGGCTTGGATTCATGCTGCCTAAACACAAGCTCCTTTACTGTGAGCTGACTCTAAACTAATGGTGAGAATCATGTTAAGAGAAATTTGGCTCACTTGAGAACTTAGCTGCCTTCTGGAGACATCTGGGTCTCCCCATTTGAGGAGGGAGGCTACTCCACCTGCTGAAAGTAACACAGGAAGAATCTGAACATGGCTTGTGATGTCTGAGCCTGTATCAGCCCTGTGGTGATTTGGTGATTTTCCTTGACTATAGCATTCAGGTTTTGGTCAGTCAAGTGAAAAGACCAGGAAAAGTAGAGAAGCAGTAGTACTCTTTTTTGCATATCTCCTCCTTTCCCAAATTAAAGCCTTTATTTAGGAAAAAAAAAAAAAAAACAAAGCAAAAAAAAAAAACCAAAACCTAATAATCTTGA
>JBAFWW010012778.1:0-14896 GCA_036873685.1 Agapornis canus
TGTTTTGGTTTTTTGTTATTGAGGCACATTACAATGACAAAAATGGCCCCAGGAATTTACTGTTGATATATTTTATACTGTTAGGAGAACACAGTTTCCTAGAGAAAGGTGCCAAGTTTTCCATTATCAAGATCCCATCTTTGCCCATATTTATGCCTGTGTGACTGATGTCAGTGATTCTTGGTAACCAAGATTCACACAAGTGATATTTCTCTTGAAAATATACATCTATGAAAAAATCCATCTGTTAGGCCAGCTAGTCTTAACAATACCTATGCGTGGCTATTACATGTAGCACAGTCCTGTCATTTGCAAGAGATGACTGCCTACGTTATGAAATACAAAATATAATGTATACATCAAAAATTGCTTTTTGCCATGGACAAGTAAAGCATTCTAATGCCATAAATGCTTTTTTAAACACTCTGCCAACCTGACTGTAGCCCTTTAAGAGCTTTATGGATGTACCCTACTTTAAGAACTTGACCATGAAAAACTTGGGACCCCTTACATGTTACGCACTCCATACCGCACTTCAAAGAAGAACATTAAATACCTTGTGACTAGAGTACTGTTTATTTCATAATCTAAACAAACACTGCAATACAGTCTATACTTTTCTACTTGCAGACTTTACAACGATTTTTTAATTAAAACAATCTGCATACACACAGAACATGCATGCTTTCTAACATCAGTAATAAGGGTAAGAAGAGTCAGTTTTCATCATCTTCCTGTTGCCTGTACTAGAAAAATTACTTCTGTTTTCACTGTAGTTATGGCAGTGTGGCTAACGATGCAAAGACTAGAGCACAGTTTTAATCCCTGCACAGAAAATTTTCATCGCAAGCATGCTGATGGTGATAAATATTACATGTCTATTGAATGATAGGCATACTTTAATCCCCTTTACTCCCTTTATAAAAGACTAAGTGGCTACATGTAAATGCAGTGAAGCAGGTATAAGCTTAATTAATTAGGGTTGATTCAGACTGGCACCAAGATGCAGCAAAGTCCGACAAAGTCTCAGAGAGGCTCTCCATGGGCTATTGATGACCTCCGCCACAAGGCGCCTGCCTTCTGCTTTTTGAAAGTGGAAACCAAAAGCCTTGCAGCAGGGAAAGTCCTGCAGACAGGACAGACTGCACCGGTGTGTGGAGCTTCCGGGAAGTACTTGTAGTCCGTTAGTGTCTGAGAAAGCCTTGTGAGTGGGTTACCTTGCCCCAGGCCGTGCATCCATCCCGTTCCACATCATCCCCCGCTGCTCTTCATCGGCCATGTGGCTGTCTGTGTTTTTACACCACTGAGTGGTCGTTGCTGTGGACACCCGCCAAGATGGTGTGGTTGAGAGAGGATGCTGAGCGGTCTGAGCCTTCAGTGGGGCCATTGGCATTTTCACTGCGTTGGCAGCAGAGGATCTGCTTGAAGGTTGCACTCATCTCCTTGTCCCGGTAGGAGTAGATGATGGGGTTCATGGCGGAGTTGAACTCTGCCAGGAGCAGGAAGAATTTTTCGTATGCCAGAACGTTGCACTGGGGACAGCAAACATCAAGGAGCAGCAAGACTAATCCTGGGGTCCAGCAGATAATGAAAGCACCTAGGAAGAGAAAGAGTGGACAAAACACAGCAAAAACCATAAATATACTAATGCACTAACACTATGACAAAACACTATGCGAACCATCCAACTGGAAATGGCAATGGTTAATATTTTCTTTCAAGAGTATTGTTCCCACACTATTTCTTCACTGACCTGATGAGAGGGATGCCTTTCAAAGATCTGTAAATAGTTATGGGCAGCACATCAAAAGAGCAAGGCATTCCCCCGCTCTTGACACCATCTGAAATACTGCTTGGCAAATGCATTTGCATTTAAAATTGATAATGAGGAACATTTTTTCCCTTTAGCTAGAGACCTCTGACTAATCAATCCCTTGATCAGGAGAAACAATGCTGCAATTTACTTCTCAAACTAATAACAACAAAGAAAACCTTTCTATGAGTGCTGTGACTGAAGGATCAGTAATAGAAAAAGAGTGGTGCAGGCAGCAATTCTCAAGAAAAAGAAAGCCTGGGTCTTGTTAATCCATTTCAGCCCTATTATGTAATGGAAAGTCCTAAACACACATCCTTCTTGCACTGAAATGCCATCCTTCAACAGATCTACTTCTTTTCTTAGTCTCTATTCAATAGAAATTCAGACGCTCCTCAGGCTTCAATAGTGCAAATACCAAAGAGCCCTACCCTGATTAAAATGCTTCCCCCTCTTTTCTCTGCTTTGCAAAGCTCTGAGGGGAATAAAGCCCAGAATAAAATTTGATGTTCAATGCAGAAATGAAAGCCTTGTGCTTTCCTGAGAGTACTGAGTTAAAGGATGCTTGCTCCTTGAAAGGTTAAAGAGGTTCTAAACATACTGGGAAACCCCTTACACCAAATTGTGTCAGAGTGAAGACGTGGCTCCTGAGATTTTCCAGGCTTGACCTCACATGCTTGACTGAGGTGGAAACCAAAGTCTTCTCATCAGTGGTCAGGTTTAGCAAAGGCAGCAGCAATAAGGGCTTCCCAGCACTACCCAGTGAAGACTGTTTTAAGACAGGTTCTCCTGCCACTGTGGTATTTATTTGCTAACATACTGCTTCTGGTTTTATTATAGTGATGCTCTCTGCAAATATAGCAGCTCACTACAGTCAGTCTCTGCAGCACACAGACTTTTTGCTGTGCCTGCCAAGAAGGTGCCAGCGATTTCCAGCTTGAGCATTGCCAGCTGTAAGCTGTGCAGACACCTTTCTATTTGGATATCAGACCCACCTAGATCAAACAGAAGAATGTTTTCTGAAGGGCTTTGCAAACACTCAGGATGTGCCAGGCTACAGACACTGGTTACCAACCAGGCAACCACACACATTTTCTATGTACCAAAAAGCATCCCTAAACTGAGCTTGCTTGCAACTAGTGGTGCCACAGTGCCACTCAATGCTTATCGCTTTGCAGACCAACAAAGCTTGCAAAGGAGAAGATGGGAGGTAAAGTGCCAGCTGCCAGTACAAAGCACCAATGGCTTTGGCCAAATGACTTTGTTAGGGGCTGGCAGCAATTTTGTAGCACAAGGATGAAACTCTCCCACACCGAGGTGGCATCAAACACATGAATCCACTTTGTTGCTTTTGTCTGGTGCTCTTTCAGATTACAACAGTCCTAGAAAAGAGTATTTGAAACCCATGCAAAGGACCATGATCTTCTTTGTACCTGCTCCAGGGAGTAGAAAACTGCATTTCTTTATTTGCAAAACTGTTCACACTCATAGAGAGGCTGCCTTCTGCACAGAACAGCTCTGCTGAGCTGTTTTCTGCAGAAACCAAGCCAATCTTTCAAATTCAGCTACTCACTGCTGGAACTGAGCATGTTGTGTTCAACCTCCTAGCTAGAGAGGCAGCGGTGGACTTTGTTCCAGCTTGAGCATGTAATTTCTTCATTACAGGCTGCCTTGGGAGAACAATATCAGAGACAGGAACACTGCAAGTCATGGGATCTGCAGTCAAGGACAAAAGATGTAGTAGAGAAGTCCAGTGTGGGAACAATGGAGCTGACAGGAAAGCTCTCATACCGTTGTTTAAAGTTGCAATTGAAAGCTTCCAATTTTCCAGCATTTTTTTTTCCCATTCCAGATCTGTTGTTGAGAAACTAAGTATGCCAAACAGAACATTCTGTTGCTATCTTTCTGGAGTATGTTGAAAGAAGCAACAACAAGAAGCAGTACAGTGAGGCAGGTAGCAATTTGCCCCTGAGAAAGCCTCAAAGTCTTCAGCAAAAGACCATGTGCAGCCCACTGCACTGAACACTGGTCTTGGGTGGAGTTTCTGAGCCTCCCTGGGCTCAGTATCACAAATAGGTCCAATAACCTATATGCTGAGGCTTGACGTGGCTGCACTCAAGAAGAGGACTGTGGTTGAGCAGAAGTCAAACACAAAGGTTTGTCTTCCCTCCCAGCTCTGGAAGCAAATGGAAGTCATTATTCCTCAAGTTGTCACCCTGCTGCTCATGCCAGGCCTGGAGTTTGGTCAGTGATGTGTTGGCAGCCAGGGTGCCGAGGGGAGAAGAAAGTCCCAGCACCAAGCTCCAGACCTACTCAGGTAATGCAGGCTTTCAGCTGCCCTGGTCCCCGGCCACAGGCCAGGATGACTGTTCAACCTATTTCCTCCATGCAGCAGCAATGGCAGCAGAGGAGCACCCAGGACTGCCCCTCTGTGCAAACAGGGCTAGCTTCAAGCGTCTGAACAGACGGCTCATTTGTTATTGGGAAATAAAAGCCATTGAAGCCAGCCCCATTCAGTCTAGTGGGTTTTGTTTTCCTTTAGCCCCTGGGATTTTCCTAGCAAAACTTCCCACCATGGTGCTCCAACTTATTAAGTTAAGTGCTTGCAAATGCTGACACAAACAATGCCTTGTGTTTTCTCACTTGTTATTTAACTGTCCCTAACCTGGAAATACTGGAAAGCGTCACTTACGGTAAGGGCGTATTTGAGTTAGGTACAGTGAAAGAAACATAAAAATGTCAGGCTCCTGTTACTTCAAATTTAAGAAACATCATCTGTTAAACACAGAATTATTTCTCTTGGAATTAAAAAAGGTTTTTTTTTTTTTCGCTTGTTTTTTCTTCTAACTTGGAGTACTTGTCAAAGAAAAGTGATACTTAGCTGCAAGTGAGGTTAAATTCCTCTCTTTCCAGAAATTTGTTGTGCATTGATTTCACCAAGAATGAAGATCTAAAAATATCACATCTAATAAAAGAGTGAGATCCAAAAGCTCCCTGCTGCCATATACTGAAAAGCCTTAAGCATACACCAAACTCTTGATGTATTTTCCACTACTAACAGAACTGAGAGCAGTCTGAAGTACAGTGTGAGTAATTTCCAGGTGCATCTTAACATTTTACAGAATTCGGTTAAATCCATGTTAGAATGACACAAAAAGTAGATCTACTGCATGCAATGAATCAGTCTGCTCAGCTTCATGGATATGTCATTGTCATGCAATTGTACTAGAAGACATGGACATCCGTGAATAAAATCACAGACAGCATGCCCTTGGGTGGCTGAAGAGCACTGTTGCCTAGACAGATAGATAGCACCTCAGGGTGATACTTCCAATACTGGTAATCCTTAAAGATGTTGGCACTGCATGAAGCTGACCAAACTCTTCAGTCACAGAGAGGAGCATCCCTGTGGTGTATGGCCAACGTCTGCCTTGTGTGTCTGGCAGGAGAGGGCTGTTTGAAGAATCAGGCTGAGGCATGAATGCCCAGCTATGAGACAGTGAAGTCGGAAGGAATGAGAGAAATTACACTCCATTTTTTAAAAAGATTAAAGGATACAAGAAGGGAGGGGTCCCTATAAACTGAAAGCATGTTTTGTAGCAGGAAACCTTTTTAGCGCGTTTTTACAGCAGGAGTTATGGTAAAACAGTCATGACACTAATCTCATTTTCTGTTGCTGTGTGATAGCTCTCACCCAGATCTGAAACCCCAGCTCCTTGTGCACAGTCTGTCCTGCTGCGCTGTGGTTGAAGTGCACTGGGGACTTTCTAATGACTATGATATAACTACATTGCATCTGTCCTTAGACTCATCTGATGCAGCAGTGCGGATTGTATTTCCATGGAAGCTGGGTGCTTGAGAACTCCTTGGGTAAGCATGGAATGGCCTCACAGCAAGGTCTGATGGCAAGGGAGTAAAAACTGTTATAGGCAATAGGCATATGAAACCAGCCATGATCAATCACACAAAAGTAAGCGACCAGAACAACAAAAGAGAAAATAACACCAAAAAAACAGCAGCAGAAAAGAAGCTACATGAGAATAAACACCAATAAACTAGTCGCCCATTACTAGGATACCACATTAGATGGCTACTCATGAAACTTCTCATGTTAGTAGATGAATTTTCTAAGCAAGCACTTTTTATTTTTTGTTGTTGCCTTTTGCCTTGGACAGCATAAGTCTGCATTTATTCTATGAACTTCTATTTCCCTCTAACTCATAATAGCAAAGTAAAATAAGCACTTCTGCTCCTGCAAAGTCACACATAGTTGTCCCTCAGAGGCTCTGGTGGGATGCAGCTCTTGCACACCTATTCTGAAACACCCTTTTCCTCCTGCCTAACCATAATGTACCCCTTTTGTGTGCCCTCTTCCACCCATCTTGGTTATAGACCTAGACTTTATAGCATGGCTTCATGCTCACCCTGCAAAATCCTCATACAGAGAAGTCTGTATGGAGGGGAAAAATATGGAACAGGCTAGTTTTAGGGAGTGAAAAGAGAGAAGGGGGATAAAGGTATCTCTTGTATTTGCAGTTTTGTAAAGATTACAGACAGTAAGGCACCATGATAGAAAAGACAGAAAAGACCCACTCCAGCTGAACTTCAGAGACATTTATGTTCTGCCACTGTTGCCCAGCTCTCCTTGCCCACCTGCTGTCCTCTCCAAATCCCCTCCTGTTCTCAGAGTGACACTTATGACAGGTGGCTACACCATCTCTTCCACTGGGACAATGGGGACCAAGACAGGAAAGGACACTGGACATCACTGCTGCTTACCAACAAGGAGAAGAGTTTTGCTGCACTTTCTGCAGGCTGAAAGCAATGCTATGGAAAGCTGATTTGTTTTGTTTAACAAAACCATAGCCAAGAATTTTCCATGTCCCAGTACAATCCTTACCAGCAGCAGGGAAAGCCACTTGCTAAGCTAGTTGTGGAGCAAGCTTATCAGCTGCAACATAGCTGCATTTTTTTGTGCCCTAGACATCTGTATCAATAATCCTCCTTATCACATTATGTATTATCTTGTGCATAACATGACTAGAGATAAGTACTGCATGAAATAGTTCTTATTTATAACTATGTATTGTTTTCCACAGATACAAATATTGAAGAATGAAATCTAAATTGCATGCTGAATTATTGCATATTCAAAAGGTCCCTGAAGATAATTTATCACAATGAAAATTTACAGAGTCTAGGAGCAATTCTTCTAATTCTAATCTGACATAATTTCCCCAAATTTTGCCACAACATTGGTACAATGCAGCTTATAGTTCTTGGTGGATGAAAATACAGTTGGTGCTGGTTTTTGTAGTTTCTGCTGGAAACAGTCAACACTGCGGTAAGGTTTACTTCCACCCATAGAATTTTTACATGAAAAAATATGACTACCACATATGGACCAGATTAACAAATGTAAAATAATCTTATGCTAAACATGGAAAATTCTTCAGAACCTTTGGGTACAAGAGGCTTGCCTCTCCACCCACAGACTCCAAAAGGTTTGGGGAGGATGACAGTGAAAGACTGTCCTTGAAAAATACCTGAGGCAGAGGAAAGCAGCATGCAGCATGCCAGTAACAATGGCCTTGCTGAAAGGGGTGCTATAAAGCCTCCTTCATTTACTTAAGGTGCCTTTACTTTAGGAAGCTGTATGAATTTTGAATAAGAGATATGTAGCACACTCCTACAGGTTCTGACTGGGTGTAAAATGCTACTTTCTCTGACATGGATCTGGGAGACTTTTATGCAATGGCCTCTTTGGGTTTCAAGCCAAAAATTTCTCTTGTGGGACTGTGTGTGAAAGGAAGAGGGTATATCTCCAGCAGTGTAAAACAGGTAATGGGAAACAAAGCAAAGCTAAGTAAGAGCTACATTCATATTCATGCAACAGCATCTTACATGTACTTCTCTTAAGAAGATTTGGAGCAAGAAGATAAAAGCTAGTAACAGAAAATATACAACTAGGGGACCATAAGGGAGGAGCTGGGTGATAGGAGCTATGAGCCTTTCTTTCACAATGCTAAATGTGTCCCATCCCCAGGGACTCTTGTTCTTGTCTCCCATAAGCTAAACAGCTCTGAATGTGCAGGTTATAAAATCCTGAGCTCAACTTTTCCAAGTATCTGAACTCTGCATGAAAAGTTGACAGGTTTGCAAGATTTTTCAGACTACTGCAGCCATGGTTTGCAAAGGGATTTTAAAATAAACTGTTTCTGCTAACACTGCATCCATTCCCCAATTTCCTACCTTCTCAAAGCTATATGCACCATGCACACTTGAACCTCTTCCTGAATCCTGTTATGGGATTTGGAGTTGTTCAGTTGGGTTAGAGTTTGCACAAAATAATGGCTAGATCAGGTAGGAACACAGGAATCATGTCTTGCTTCAAAATATATTTCCCCTTTCCAGCAGGAATACAGTATGTGTATGCTCCAAACATTTGACTTCACTTCTGAACTCCTGTGCAGAGAATTTATTTGCTCTTTAAGGCATGGCTATCTTTTTCAGCAAATCACCTCATCTTTGAGAAACCTGACTGCTTCCCTCCTGAACCATTTATCTGGTTTAAAACATGCTAATGACTTAACATGAAAGCTTCCTTAGGGCTCTGCCTGTGCTCTCTAGCTGGGCTAGGAGGAGCAGCAAACCTTGTCCACAAAGGTCTGTTCATCCCTTCAATCCTCATCGGCTTCTTTCTTTTCAGGAAGAATAAGATAAAGAAAAAAACTTTTCCTAAATAGACATCCAGTCTTGACCACAGCTGGCATTCCTGATGGATACGGACTCATTTGCTACAGGCTGGCCTCTGTGCTCCCTGCTCCCTTTTAAATGCTTGCATCACCACATTGCTCTTGTAAATTCACCATTTAAATACTTACTTCTACAAATTCCTCAGTGACATCTTTAGGTCAAGGCCCTCCTTTTAAACAAGATACACTTTGGCTTCTACACCTGTGTGTAGGGCCAACTAAAGATACACGTGACCCTC
Organism: Agapornis canus; assembly: GCA_036873685.1. Taxonomy (NCBI): domain Eukaryota; kingdom Metazoa; phylum Chordata; class Aves; order Psittaciformes; family Psittacidae; genus Agapornis; species Agapornis canus. Next base: position 8,808 of record JBAFWW010012778.1, read on the forward strand.
CACAGTGTTTCACAGGGTGCTAAAACAACCATTGGCACCACTGCCGTAGGCACATGGCTGCTGTCTCTGAGCATGGAGATGCTCAGATAGAAAACGCCTGTGGTCGGTGGGGCTATGTCTACAGTCATCACACAGTCCTGCTTCTCAAGGTGGCTGATGGCTTTGTCTTCTTTCCCTGCTTCAGTTTGAAGTGTTTATTTCCATACTGAAGATGAGACATGGTTTAAAGAGATGCAGAGATAGCGATGAGGAGGTTTCCCTCACAAATGGCAGCCACGGAAGTCCTCATGAGCTCATTCCCTGCAGCACTTTGTGCTCACTGACACTAGGTGTTAGCTGCCAAGTGCTGAAGGCTGGGTACGCTGGCAGCCTCCTGGGTTTCCTTCTAGAGTTCCTACCTGCTGGGTATCTTCCCACCTGGACCATAGGTGGCCTCTCCTCAGAGCCTGGCACCAGCTGTGGATGTTTCAGAAACTGCGTGGGTCTCCAAGCCCCTGCATATGTCTGTGGTATCTGAAGCTTTTCAAACAGCAACAGAGAGAAACATCTGGGGACGAAGGGTAATGAAACAAAACAAACTGAAGAGGCAGCAGCAAGCCATCAAAACTGACCTGTTTATTTCATGGGTGCTTGTTAAATGCTACCCCAGGTTAACACTTGCTTGGTGTCATTCTCTGTCTGCTGCTTGCAGCCCTGCAAAAGGAGTTCATTGGTCTCTGGCCTGCTGATCCAGCTGTCTTCAAGTATTCCTTGGCTGACATCTCTGAAGTGCTAATGCAAATGGAGACCAGGATTGTTTTTCAACTGACACCTGCAAACCAAGGTGTTCGAATACCTCTTTATTTTTAACATATGATTGTTGTGGTTTTAAAAAACACCTTACAAAGACAACATGTGCAAACTGCTTTCAAAAAAGAAAAGCAAAAGCTCGAGCCACAGTAGTTTGTTTGCATCCATTTGAATCCCTCAGATTAAAAGGTTGTTAAAGAAAAATGGAATTTGCCACTAGAGCTGAGACCAGGAAAGAGACAGTGCTGTACCCACCATCCCCCGCAAAAGAAGAAACTGAGCTTTTTATCTATAAAAAGCATTTTAGACAAAACCAGGAAGTCATTAAATGCCAATAGCCAGGATTCCAACTGACTTCTAAATTCATAAAGATATGTGAAGCTAATCTCTGAATAAAAGCCTGGCTGATGCCAAAGCGATCTTGAGTATTTATCTCTGAGTAAAGACAAACAGTAGTCCCTGAGGAGTTTTGCTATTGCCAAAAAGCTGACACAAAGAAGAAATTCTGGTGTCTTTTTCAATTTCCAGGCATTCTAGATGAGACTTTATACTCTGTTATGAACATAAATGCTGCAACAGTCCCAAATTACTGGTGGCAGCTTGGCTGGAAAAGGAGCAGAATAGCCCAGCTGATAAGAGCTGGCTCATGGTACTTGTTTCCCCTGGGTCATGGTGACACAGGTCAAAGGAAAGTAGGCAACAGATGTCTGGGAAGAATTAGAAGCAACGAACTGCCTTTCAGTCGCACCTAGCAACTTACTTGAATCCTCTAGTCCAAACTCAGCCAGGATTGTTTTTGCAGTTTCTGATTGCTCATGGTCATGACTTGGGGTGCGAGGCAGGGGATCGACCCATCCCTGAGTGGCAAGAGTACCCCATCCTAAGGGTCTGGGAGAGGCTTTCAGGTTCTGGATGTTTTGCAGCTAAGGGGAACCAGGTCTGGTGGCAATGTGAACATGCCTACCCAAAGGGGAAGGCTCACTGCAAGAGGTCATTTGAGGCAGGAGCAGGCCAGCTGGCACCATGAAGGGCTCACAAACCGGACTCTGTTCTGCCTGCCTCTGCAAGGGTATATTTAGCATGCCTGGGACTTGGGTGCTTAACTGCTTCTCTAGTACCTTTAGTTTTCAGTCACAGAAAAATCATTCATGTTGAAAATGCCACTTTTGCCCAGTTATCATTTGGAAATCCATACACCCGTGCGGTACTTCTGTATTTTCCAAGGGACAGTCACAATGCTACACTGGAACAATACACTTTAGCAGATTTCAAATTACTTTGGTACAAGAGATTGTTTAATTGTATTTTCTTTTGTTGTTAGGGACAAGTGTTACTGGTATTATGCTTGGATAAGCTCCAGTTGCAATATGAGTTTCCAAATGAAGAATGGGTGGATGCAATTTAATATGTAAAGGACTGCTTTGATTCTTACACAAGATGAAACTAATACTACTAGAAGAAAAATATTAGACTCTATCTGCTTCTCTAGAGGAGAAAAAATTGTTTCCCCCGTGCTAGTAGCAGACTGTGAATAGGAAAAAGTGTTACTACAAGGCAGAGATACTTAAAATGACTGTATTGTATACCAGGTTTACATCAGCTGCTAGCTGGTTAAGCTGTGGTAAGCACCCTTCAGGCAAACTGCATCAAGACAGTTGCATAAAACAGTTTTAAGCAACACAATCCACCATGACAGCTGTGCTCCTCTGGGAAAACAAAGAGCACGAGTTCCACGGTGACGTGTACAACAGGGGAAAGACCCTCTTGGTTAAAGGAATGTCATTCCAGAATAAATCTTCAGTCTCTCTTTTTAGATATGTTAGGATAGCCTCCTTTGCAGCAAGGCCTTCTACTCCTCATCTGAATGTTAACAAATGAAGTACTGCCTTAAAGCAGAAGCAGCCTTGGACAGACTCTACACAAACAAGTACAGTAGAGTAAGTCTCCTGTATACCTCATTACTCAACCACTGTCAAGGCCATATGGTCCTTGCTCAGGCTATCAGACTATCAGTGACACAGTGATTCTACATAGCGAGGCATCTACAAATAGCAATGATAAAAGAGTGGTAGCAGACAGACGTGGTATTGCACTTCACAAGACAAGCAGACTGAAGAGCCACCCAAATTTTGCTTTTGATAAGCATATACTGACAGTTCATGAGAAGGGTGAATTCCAGGTTTTAGAACTTAATTCTATATGTACTCATTCAAATCTGTCTAGATGAGGGTGATAGCTTAGGCACAAAACACAGCTTTTGGTCTGTATTTCCACATTGAAGATGAGACATGGTTTAAAAAGATGCAGCTACCTCTTGATTCTCACAGATGCCTCTGAATTCCCTCGGAATATCTAATTTTCCTTGTCTAGACAAGATGATATCACCCTGTAACTTAAGTCTTAGGTGTCAGGAAGAATGGAAGATTAGTATTTTATCAACATCTATGATGCCAGTCTCTGGATTCATTAAAAATATAACCATGCAGAAAGAAGCACTGCGACAGTGTACACTGGGTACATTTTTCCCTGTCAGAAGGGTGTTTACTGTCCTGCAGCATATAATTTTACTGTGGGAATGACAGTATTTCCCATACTTAAAATAGGAAGGACAGTGAACAAGTCTGGAAATGTTTCATTGCTGGTAGTAAATACCTAAATTCCAGTGTCTGCTTCTCTGTGATTGCCTTTGTATTTACTGCTACACAATCTATACTGATTTGAAGTCCTCAGGCAAACACAGAAGACAGCACTGGTAAAATTTAGCCTTTATTTCAACTCATAGTTTCAAGAATCACATTGCCAAACCACACATTATACTGGGGGAAATAGGTGTGTCTTCAGCTAGCCCTCTCTCTCATTAGTACACAGTTGTGGAAAACTCTGGGAACACAGCTATTGTGGGAGAGATGCTTTACACAGTTCTGGATTACACCATTAGGTGAGGACAAGCAGGCAAAAAACAAAGCAAGGCAAAAGCCCAGAATGTGTTATGACACCCTCAGCACTACAAATAAGGAAATCCCAGTCTCATCCACTTAAAGGGTTAGCCATAAAACTGTTGCTGGGTGGGGTGAGTGATGCGTCCTCTCACTATGACTGAGTTTTCCCTCAATTTCATGCATTTGATTCGGCATACTGAATTGATCCTGATGTTTCAGCTGGTATTTGGGAATGGAGCTCTACCTCTGGCAGTCTGCTTTACTGTTCTAAATTTTACCCCTGCTAAGCAAGTATGGCATCTAGAAGCATCCAAGAATAGTGTTTGCACTGTCCTACTGCCACATCCTGAGTCACTGTGGCTTGAAGATTTCTGTATATATAGCCTCTGAAACCACAAAAAAAGAGCACTATCATACTATTTTAAAGGTTGCTCAATTTGCATGTTTCTGAGGATGTGACTCCTTTGATCTCTGGCTCCAGTATACCCCAGAAAGGCTGTAGATTTTTGGCTATGATAAAAAGGAACAATAATAATGAAATAGAACAGGAAAAAATGCACTAAGTCTTCTCATTCAGTTCATTTACTCCCACCTGCTCATGAAAGGGTAGTTGTATTGCAGCTGAATACTGAAGTACTTTCAACACCCAAACTGAACTGATCCTCCACCACCTACATCTCTTTCTGGGGTGTTCATGAGAAATGCCAGACGAATGTAATTTAAATCCAGTCCCTATCTACCAAACAAGGAAGGGAGAAGCATTAACATTGCTGCTTTCTCTGAAGCATGTCTCAGCTTTGTCCTGGATCTTCTGCTGCTGGCCATGAACCAACCATATTCATTCACACTAACTCTTGGTCTCTCTAAGAGGCTGCCAAAGACTACAGTAATTATTTTCTACTGTTACCTGTCTTCAGGCCCAGAGGTGAAGCCAACTCATCTCTCACAGCAACACAGAGAAGACATGCTGCAGCCCAGGCAGAGCCTGTGGCCATGGTCATGCAAGTGCTCCCCATGGACCTGCTGGGTAGCATGCTGCTTCTTCAGGGCAGGAACTTGAAAATGCTTCCTTTGTGCACCCTCTGCTTGACAGGGACTTCAGTCCTCAAGGGATAAGGGATTTAAAAGCCATGCAATGCAATGTATTTAGCAGTTGAAGACGAAACCATCTAGAAGTTTTCAAAATACAAAACACAACTTAAACAGTTCTCTGAGATGCAGACTGAGCTGATCTGGTAATAATTAACGTCGCTGTTATGTACAGCAGGGCAGTACGTCACTTTTTAAAAGAGCCACTAAAAACAGCTCCACCAGATGTAGCAGATAGCTATGTACGGTGTGGGCCACACCAGTGGCTGCCAAAGGTAGAAGATAACTGCGAAAAGCACATGTTTTGCACTTAGAAAGCCTAGGAGTGAATCCACAGAATGTCAAAGCAGTGGCATTCAAAAAGCAAGTCCAATTTGTTCTGCGTGCTCTGATGACCCTTGGATCTGTCTAATCCCCTCTGATTGATCCTGCACACTATGCCCACCAGCCGCATCTGCACAGCGTGCTGCTCTGATCACTCCATGGTAACAGGTTCTAGATGCAGGGTTGGGATGTCTGCTTAAAGAAAGGGGACAACATATAAGCAGGGAGCCAGCTGTCAAAGACATTGTAAGTCTACTGACTTCCAGAAGCCATTGTAAAAACAAACATTTGCAAATGGTGTAGCTGCACTAAAAGCAGGCCTTAAAGAAAAGCAAAAGTTTCCTCCATACTCTTTCCATGGAAAACAACAAGTTTCTGTAACATTATCAGTCCTCAAAAGAAGTTCTTAGTACATCTAGGCCATCTACTGTATTGCATCCTTCTGCTTTAAACAATGAAGGCTTGTGATCATGGGCACAGGTTATGAAATAGAAAGCCTACCTAGCATAACATCAGCTACTGTTCCCCAGTGAAAGTGGAAGTGAAGGACCAAGACTGCTACCAAACCATAAAGGCAACTTTCAGCCTGAGATCTGCAGCTCACCTATGAGGCTGAGGGGCAGCAAACTGACCAACTAGCAAAAAGGGTGAAACAGCTTAAACAAGACACCTTCAAGTTCCTGCTGCCAGCTTCTGAATTGCTCCATGTTAAAAACCCTACAGCACCAAGCAGCCAGGCTGTGCCCACTGACATTACTGGATGACACCAGCACGTGTTCAGGAGCTGAAACCTGGGGACACATTTTATTGCAATGTTGGCTAATTAAAGCACCCATGCTGAAAGCTCCTCCTCCAGAACACACCCAAAATACTGCCTGCAGGATCATTCAGATGTGTTAATTCAGCACTGTTCACAGTAGTTTAAATCAGGTTATTTTGGGGCAGACG